>OMKP01060121.1:0-10724 GCA_900302375.1 Bathygadus melanobranchus | reverse complement strand
CCCCCCCCCCCCCCCCCCCCACAAACACACACACACACACATACACATACACACACACACACACACACACACACACACACACACACAAAGACTGAACATAGCAGAAATCCTGACTTTGCCTTGAGCTAAACACCCAACCATTTCCCACATGCTCTCTTCTCACCTTGTCGTCTAATGGAGAGGAAGACGCATGTACATCATCATCATACGTCTGCTGCAATGTATACATTTGCAATTTCTTGATTGTTTGCAAATTATAAACTCGCTCATTGTTGTGGATTTTTTCTAACTGTCGGTGTATGCTAGATGCATGGCTGACTATGTTTAGCTAGTAACTTATATAAACAACATTAATTATGTTGTGAAGAAATTGAAGCTCGGTATGGGGATAGTTTACCGATCCAGAAACTGCTTTTCATTTTCTTGCTCTACAACCCATCGTACCAATATTGGATTGTGTCGATGTCGTATATCAGGCTGCCTACAAAACTAATCTTCTTCCTCTCAATAGTTTAGAATAGACTATGCAGAAGTGTTCTTGGCTGTCCTTACACAACTCATCACATTAACATACAATGTATGTAACATCTAAAATGGTCCTCTCCCATCATTAGACAGCGGCATTGGCTGCAGTTTATTTTTAAATGTATACAACTCAGTGACCCTCTCTATTTAAAACAGTTTATGGTTCCTTTCTCTTCTAATTATAATTTTCATTGTGTTATTATTACAGGATTAGCTGCACATGTCCACAATAACACCTATAATTCTGTTTTAGAACATCATTAGTTACAGCTGTCGCTGACTTTAACACTGACTTCATAGCACTAACTTTAATACGTTTGCACTCTCATGATCTGATTGGGGACCTCCTGAATTTGTCTCAGCTATTGTTTATTGTTTTGTTTGTTTTTTATTCTTGTTTTTCATCTTATTGATATCGTTTTCATTTTCTGTATTTTTGTTAATTTGGCTAATTGTGTTTACGTTGTATTATTGTTGTTGGGGAAAACTAGAGGATGCATCTCAAGGGTTTATTCCTGATAAACAATTTCAAATGAATTATAATCTCAGTTGATCCAGTTTGTTTGCTTGGTTCCATGGCTGCAGCACGCTGTGTTTGTGTGCCAGTTTGTTTCATGTCTGGCAACCCGGGTTACTCTGAGAACAGTGAATCAAACGGACCAAAACAAACGATATGGCCATATCATGGTCATTTTAGGATTTAGTACAGTAAATGTGTATATAACACCTTTAGGTATGTACATCATTGTAGTAGTAGTAGTAGTTTATTATACAGTATATAATAATAAGGATCTGACTGTGAATCTATGTGTTTATAGAGTTTATGTGTGCCTTGCAGGTGTGAAAAGGTGTATTTTTATAGTCATCATATGGAATTAAAAGAGAGACAGGCCAAATACAACGCAGAAACCCCAACGTCCATGTCAAGACTAAAGAATAAATAAAGCATCATTAAAGAAAACAACTCCTAGACTGAAAGATAGCTCCCCACCAAACAAAAAGACAGCTCTGTCTCTCTAAAGGAGGTTGAAGTGTCGACAATGTTTCTAAAAGTGTGCTACCACCAAATCGCAGCCTCAGAAACAATTCAACTGAAGAGCGCTCTGCAAACGGCCATATTCGGTCCATTCACACGCTTCCTTTTCAAAACAAAAGCGCAGCTGCAGAAAAGTGCAGTCCGTCACGATTAGTTGACGTGGCAAAGTGTTGCCGTCAGGGCCGGCCGTCTCTTTCTCTCGAAGACCCGTGTGTTTGAGACTCTTCCATCTCATGTGGCGGGACCCGTCTCCGTGGCAACGGGGAAGATGCTATTTAAGGATGCGGGCAGTTTGCCACTTTTTTTCCTCGAAAGCTGGAGCTTCGTGGTACTTTTGAAACCGCCTTGGAAAGGGATAATTGGCAGATTCTTTCAAAGCCCTGAGCCCCGGCTGGCTTCTCCTGACCCACAACAAGCCCATCATGGAAAAAAATGGTCAACATTAAAGATGACTAATGAGGAACTAATGCAAACTGGAGATTTAAATCTCTCAAGTCAAAATTATCACTGTGCTTTGATTTTAACATTTGGTTGGATTCTGTTATTATACCCAATTAACCCAATACTAAACCCAGTTAACCCAGTACTAATGGTTAATGGATTGCATTTATATAGTGCTTTTATCCAAAGCGCTTTACATTGCCTCACATTCACCCATTCATACACACATTCACACACTGGCGGTGTCAACCTCACAAGGCAACAGCCAGCTCGTCGGGAGCAGTTAGGGATAGGTGTCTTGCTCAGGGACACCTCGACCAAACAACTGCTCTACCTCCAGAGCTACTGCCGTCCCCCTAAACCCAGTTAACCCAGTACTAAACCAGTAGTTAGCCCAGTACTCAACAGAGTACTAATCCTAATTACCCAGTTTAGCAAACCACATAAAGTGGCCTTTCCAGGGCTCAGGACACAGGAAGGTGTTGAATAAAATGGTTTATTGCAGAGTTTGTAGTTGAATGAAGACAGAGCAGGTGGTAAATGCTAGCGCTCTCTCAAGTGTGTGTGGTGATGGCTGGTTTGAATGGATTGCATTTTGGTAAATGGTTTGCATTTATATAGCGCTTTTATCCAAAGCACTTTACATTCACCCATTCATACACAGACAGTGGTGTCAACCATGCAAGGCAACAACCAGCTCGTCGGGAGCAGTTAGGGTTAGGTGTCTTGCTCAGGGACACCTCGACAATTAGCTAGGTGGAGCCGGAGATCGAACCAGAAACCTTCCGTTTGCCAGACAACTGTGTCTACCTCATGAGCTACTGCCCCTCCTTTAACCTGTGTGCATTGATTAGCCAATGCACCACAGGTGATCAGCCCCACTCAACCCCAGACTCTAACTTGAGGGCAAGTGAGGCTGCTTAAACCAGCCACCGACCACACACACTCCACACCCACCCAGTACTAACCCAGTACTAAACTCATTAACCCAATACTAGCCTCGATTTCCAGTCTTTCTTGTGAAACATTCGTTTTAGAGCGTCTAGAGGAAGACCCTAACGGTCTGGGCAGGCCAATCACAAGTCAGGGGTGGCGCTTGAGCTGTGATTGGTCAGATTTGACATGAGACATGAGTCAAAGCGGCGGAACGGGCAGCTTGACGACCAATAACCCAGTAGTAACCAGTTAACCCAGTACTCAACTAGTAAACCCAGTACTGCGTTAAGCCAGTACTAAACCAGTTAACCCAATATTAACACAGCACTAACTGGGTTAACTAGATTAGTACTAGGTTAGTTAACCCAATACTAACCCAGTACTAACGTAGTTAACTCAGTACTAACCCAGTAATAACATAGTTAATCCAGTACTCAACTAGTTAACCCAGTACTAAACTAGTTAACCCAGTACTAACCCGATTAACCCAGTAGCAAACTAGTTAACTCAATACTAACCAAGCAGTAACCAGTTAACCCAACACTAACCCAGTTCTAACCTAGTTAACCCAGTAATCAACTAGTTAAGGTAGCACTAACCCAGTACTAAACTAGTTAATCCAGAACTAAACTACTTAACCTAGCAATAAACTAGTGAACGCAGTTCTAACCCAGTACTAAACTAGTTAACCCAATACTAACCCAGTACTAACCAGTTGACCCAGTATTAATCTAGTAAACCCATTTCCAATCCAGTACTAACCTAGCTAAACCAGCACTATAGACCTAAATTGAAGTCATCAGCTGATTTTAATTCACAGATAAATTACATTCACAGCTGAATTCATAGCTAAGATTCATACATGCACCACAAAGTGTCTGTCTATCTGTCTGTCCTGAGATCCTACTAGTATCAGCTGGAATCAACAAATGCAGAAATGATACTCTTGCACATACATCACATAGATAAGGTGTACAGTCTTGAGTCATGTTCTAGTGAGAGCATGAACCATGTAGAGCGCTGGGCGGGTGCTGGGTGGGTGCTATGCACGCGCAGGGCAGGCAGAACCAACACGCTCACAAACACAGTGGTCCCCTGGTGCTAGTTTAGAAAGCTCCTCCCATGGGAGAGCAACAGGCTTCAAAACAAAGACGCACAGAGCTGTCGAGGCAGCGCCGCCTAATAGCCGTGTTTAAAACTAACAGTTTGATTACGAAAAAGAGTTTGAACAGCAAAGGCTAAAGCCGTTGGATGAACGTCAACAAGCACCTCCGTCAAGATAGGTTTCAATAAAACAAAACAATCATTGATCGGTTGGTGTGCGTATGAATGTAATATTAAATGGTTGTAAACAGGGTTTAGGGAGGCAAAGGACTGTGTTGGTTCTCTGTTGCTTTCTTTGTTGGTATACTTTTAATTTGCGTTGCATTTGCATTGTAGTTTTTGTATTGAATTGTTTAGAAAATAACAGCTGTATCAAAATATGGTTTGTTATTTTATCGGGAGGAGAGGCTGCGTACTTACGGGTGCCATCGAAGCGTGTGGCGATGGTGTCCAGGAAGGTGTTCTGCGGGGCCAGGAGCCCCTTCATCACGGGCATGGTGATGATGATGATGAGGATGATGATGACCCGGGAAAGGGTGGTGATCCGCGATCCACCCGTAGCTCACACCATCACCGGGAGCCACTGGGGGTCCGGAGGCTGAGGAGAGACTACTGCCAGGAGGAGGAGGAGGAGGAAGAGGAGGAGGAGGAGGCGGAGGAGGGGGGACACACATCTAAAGTCCAACACCACCAGCAGCACCGCCAGCACCACAAGTTCCTTCGCAGCCCACCCCCCCCATGCGATGCGCTGAGAGGAGCGGTCCGATCAGACAAAGTTATTTTCAGCCCAGATGTTTCCCAAGCAGCGGTGTCGTCTAGCAGGCTAGCGGATCCCGCTGGCTTCCAAGGACTCCAGACATGCGTTCAAGTCGGTCCCTGTTGGTCACAGAGAGACAATCCACAACCCTGTGTCTTCGGTCGAAGTTATCCTGTAGTGTCAGCGGGGGTTCCCTCCGCTGCAGGACCAGAGGAAGAGGAAGAATCCAGAAGAAATCCTTTATCATTTATTATTCAGCATATTTTTCTTCTCCTCCTCCTTGTCTGTTCCTCATCTGTGACACACGATGTGGCCGGGGATAGACTGAAAACATTCTTCTTAAGCCTTGCTTACTCTCTCTCCCTCCGTCTCTCTCTCTCTCTCGTGCTCTCTCTCTCGCCCATCCACTTGTCTCACAGCTTAGCCAATGAGAGTCTTCGGTTTCCCTCGCTCTGCGCTCGCTATAGAAACCTGTTCTCATCTAGGGGGGAGGAGAGGAGAGGAGGGGGGAGGGAAGGGGAGGAGAGGAGAGAGGAACCAAGGGATGCCAAAAAGAACATGGGGACAGGTGTGTGTGTGTGTGTGTGTGTGTGTGTGTGTGTGTGTGTGTCTGACAGTGCCATTAGACCACGGCGTGGCGTTATCAGCGCTGGGTTTTGTGAGCTTGTCTGCTATAGGCCGAGAGATGGATTACCTGCGTTTCCACCAGTGACCACCATTGTATCTACCATGACCCTAGTCTATTGTGCTCTATTGTCTTTAAGTAGAACACAGTCGATTCCTAGATGCAAGCTGCGCTACGTGCGGGAAAAGAAGACTGGAGAAAGATCATACACTTTGCTGTGTAAATGCTAAATTCAATCATACAAATAAAAACAAGTGAAACATGACCGATATCACTCGATACCACAATGATATTCCGGTTTACAACAATCCAGATCAACAAACGGTTGTTTTTTTAAGAGAGAGAGAGTGAACATCGGACACACACACACACACACACACACACCCCCTCGTGCATCCTAGACTACCATCAGCAGCAAGTAATGACAGTCATTACCGCCACAGATACATCGTGGAAGTGAAACAGCAGCGCGGTAGGCCTGTTTATGTTACTACGGCGATTCCTCGGCCACATGTTTAAAGACGGGGCTTAAGTCGTTGCATTCATTCAGCCTTTCTCCCCTCCTATACGGAGAGAGCGGGAGAATTAAGAGTCAAGCGGCTTAGGAGAGAGGATTAAGTGGATCAAGCGTGACTTTCCTTCATGAGACACTCCAACTTAACACTGTCTTTAGTTTTATTTATTTTATTTATTTGCGTTGTTTGTTTGTTTTTTTAGGGGGGGGATTTCTTTATTTTTTCTCGCAAAAAGCAAGCGGGCTGCTCGTCGTGGCGCAAGTTTCGGTGACATAATGACACAAGAAACACGAGTGAGAGATTGTTTGCTTGAATGGTAAAAACAAACCGTGTGTTGTTGTTTTT
Organism: Bathygadus melanobranchus; assembly: GCA_900302375.1. Lineage (NCBI taxonomy): Eukaryota > Metazoa > Chordata > Actinopteri > Gadiformes > Macrouridae > Bathygadus > Bathygadus melanobranchus. The sequence goes on along the minus strand of OMKP01060121.1, from coordinate 4,440 downwards.
TTTTGCCGACATCCCCAAGGAAACGATTTAGTCATTATCTGTCCAGCAATCGGCAGAAACATTAACCTGTTGAAACAAGACACAGTGTGTGACGCCAAAGAACCTAATCCAGCAAGACGCCAACATCCGTGTTATGCCCCGGGGACGTTATGAGGAAGATAATAATACATGACTGATTTCTTTGTTAATTACTAAACAAAAAATGTGTTGTTTCAGGATTAAGTTGAAGTTTAAGTTGCAAGGGAACAGTCAGGCTAATATCAGAACCTATACACATATAAATCAACATGGACTTTTTTTTAACGCAACCTCCTGATGTTGATCTGGGTTATAATAACCATAGACTCTTATAACGACACCATGGACAGGGTTGTTTCTTGCTAGCTCCAGGGGTTCCAGGTCCTGTGGGATGTTAGCATGTTGTCTGCAGGAAGGAGGGACTCCCCCATCCAACTGTAAGACTACACTAAGAGCTTTAGGCCAAAGTGACTTCCAATGAATTACGGAGCAGGTAGAGGGTTAAGGCCATAATATATGTCTCCCCATGCCTTGAGTGTACGCATATGCAAGGTGCAATAACAACAGAAACCATGGGGGCAGTATACCAAAAATCCTCTGATGAACTGCGAGATGGAAACAGTGAAGAAGTAACAGTACACAATGGTGGTTACATTTTGAACAGCGATGTGAAATGTGAATACTGATGATGCTTTTCATCTCTCATCGGTAGAATGAGAGAAACATATTCTCTGTCGTCATGTCGGGATGTTGTTGTACAACATCGGAAGTAGCTGTCAACGTATTTCCAGACATGTAGGAAATGTTTTGTGGCTGACCTGCCCCCTAGTGTACACATGAGCGCACGTGAACGCTTGCGTAGCGTTCATGTACGCTTACGTGCGTACATGTATGAACCTTGAGCCTTTAGGGTGTCTGCTCCATGATGCCCACAGCTTAGGCTGTGGACATGTGTGGGTTCGAAACCAGAACCTTTCGGAGCTGGGAGTCAAGCATAATAACCACGATTAGACTACCCTGAGACCCCCGGCTGGAACAATAAACCAGTACAGAAGACGGATGAGGTAATCTGTTGTTGGTAAAGGGAGGGTGGTGGGGGGGGATAAAAAGGTGTGTAAAAGCTAACCCTGTTTTAAGTCTGTCCTTGAGCATTTTAGGGTTAGATTAACACGGAGGATTCATCTTGACAACGTGATTAATCACAGACTGGAGGAGATGAGAACATCCACCACCTCCCCTGCTCAACAGTGCGCAGTATGCGGACATACGTCCAAGACGTCCCACTGGATGGGGTGAGAGAATGGTTTCATTATGATGCACAAAAATTAGTGTGGGGGGAGAGCGTGGGGGGAGAGGGGGTGTAGCCGTTCATCAGGATAGCGGGAAAGCGTAGCTAGCACCTGGTGGTAGCTCAGGAGTTAGAGGAGGTGTTCGATGGGAGGGTCGATGTTCCCCTCGGATGCTCCTTGCTGTGTCAGCCCTAGAGCAACACACCTGACCTCTAACCTCCTAAGTCAGTGTTTCCCAAACATGGGCCGTGATCCCACACCTGAAATTCATATGGGGTCACAGGAGATTGTTGACTTAAAAGCAAAAGATATTTGACAGTATTTTTTATTTTAAAAAGGGTGAAAGGTCCCTTCTATACAAGCAGACGGCCAAATGATTCGTAGCCAGCATGGTGGTTAGCATAGTAGTTAGCGAAGCTATTAATAAAGGGGGTCGAAAACCGCTATCAAAGCAGTTAGCAAAGTGCTATGTAAATTCGTTAACTTTATGCGAAAAAGGAATTAGCAACAAGCAAGCTGCTCTGCGGACCAAGCTGGAGACCACCTGGGCTTCCTGCCAAAAGCAGAGAGGTCAGGGGTCAAGCAAGGGGGACGAGCACGAGAGCCGTAACAAGACGCACCGGAGGAAGATAAATGATGAGAGCGAAAGGTAAAAGCCAGGGGGAGATGGAGAGAGAGCACAAAAGAGAGGAAGAGAAAGACAGAAAGTCCTTTTACAAAATCCTTTCAATCTTTTAAAAAGAGTGACAAAGGAGAGGAATACAAATAAAAAAAGGCAGTACGATAGCTAGAGGAAAATAAAGACAGACAGACAAATACACACGAAGAAACAAGGGAGGTCAGGAAAACCCAGAAAGGCAGCTCATAAAGAACAAAGACAGACGACAAGGGCAGAATGTAAAAAGTTCAGGAAGCGGTCAAGTGCGTGTCACCTGCGACCCGACCAGGTGAGCCACGTTATCAACAAGCGGTCGCATGCGAGTGAAAGAGAGGAGTGGTGTCGACAGAGACCTGCTGACAGAGAGTAATGTTTTCCCTCTCAGGTTCTGGTCGGGTCCGGGCAGCCCCGTCACCACCATCCATATTTAATGCTCCCTCATTGTCCTTTCTCCTTGTACTGCACCTATCTCCGCTTGTCACTAATAAAGAGACCAATCCATTAAACATGCTCACAAACTACCGTCCGGATACGACGCTATGCGGAACCTGCAGCGGCAGCTAGCATATCCGTAGACCGCTAGCATACAGCCCAGAACTCTTAACACTCGGTATTTGTTCTTATTATGTTGTTATGTCAGGACCAAATACGAATACAACAAATACAAATAGTTTGTTTTCATTACAGTATTGGAATGGTTTTGTTTCAAACCGCCGGCTAGAAAAGGTTGTATTATTAAGTAAATTCTCTTTGTTAAGCTGATTGGCCGGTTGAAAATTGTATGTTAAAGATGATTGGTTTGATTTTAACCAGTCCAGTTTTAGCATCACAGCTGGTGCTGGTGTACTTTGTGTACTGCTAGCAAACTTTCTTTCAGGCATACCTGGGAAAATAGCAAGGCATGCAAATTTTCCAGAACCTCAATTAAATAGAACCTGCAGCAAAAAATGTTTTGACCTGTTTTCTATCCAACTTTTTCGATTTACATATGGACCGATGCAGAACTACCTCAAAAGTGAAGTAAAATACACACACACAAACCGTAAAGGGTTTATGGGGACGCGTCCCCGTAATCCCATGTGTGGTAATAGTGGTGATAAGAAGTGCTAGTTGTGATGAATAAGCTGTGGAGTGACTGAGCCTTCATTCATCCGACGTTGACTGGCATCGGAGGATCTCGCCATGCAAAGCCATTGAGAAATCTGCCGTTCTCCGAGCTCTGTGTGGCTCAAGACGAACAAGCGAGTAACGGGGACAGATGGGTCTCACCAGATCACTGATTGTGCAGAAAATCCCCCAGACACGTGAACACCAACCACAACACTGAGACCACATGGATGCTTTAAAAAGCATCCTCCCACCACCACAGAGATGGCAACACATGTTGCTATTGCTGTTTCTGGCCCAAATGTATTGCAGGGGATATATATTAACGTACATTTAGTCAATACTGCTGTTAATGCTGAATAGATGGTCGGTCATTTTTCAGTTTTTCAATATGCTGTCTCAATATTCTACCACTACTTTGGCTTTCCAATTAGGAGCAGTGTGTTTAAGATCAAGACGGTCATAAGTCGAGCCCTAGCTGCGTCTGTGAAAGGTATCTTATTGGTGTGGGTTTCACTCAGACCAATTAAGCTGCTCTCACTCTCTCCCATTTGGAGTAATCACACCGGCCGCTTCGCGTCGCCGCTGAAATAGGACGCGGGCTAAAAATATTAGCCCACTTTGTGATCGCACAGACTTGCAGGACAGAAGAAAATCACTTAAAACAACACAGCCGACAGAAAGACGTCCGCAGGGAGGTAGAAGTGTGTTAATCACTAATTCAACTCGCTGTTCTCCATCTGTTATATGAGCTGACAGGGGCTCTCTACTGCTTTTACTGCACTTATTCATTTTTCCCCTGCTTGATCAAAAACTAGGAATGGAAAATATTATATTATATAGTTAGAAATATATTCCGTACAACATAATCGTCTGCGCCAATGCATATTGACATGTATTTTGTTAATAATTGTTTTTATGCAAGATGAAAGTTATTTGTTGGATGAATAGTCATTTTAAGTCAACAACTCCCGAAAATGAATTAGAAAATGTCACCAACTCCGTGTTGGTGAAATGATATATCTTTACGTGTGACTGGCGCCCTCTGCTGGCCTGTTAGCCACAGTGGTGTAAAGTAACGGACGTAAAGAAAGCCGTCAGATTCCCAACATCGCTTTAAAGGGGCTGTAGGTAAGAATTAAGAGCTGTCATTTGAGTGTAAATTAGAAATGCCATAGCTGTCTGTCAGCTATTAGTGAGCGAATCACTGTGTGAGAATATCTGTTCTGGTTGACCTGGCCTGTATGAGATAATTTAGATTTTAGACCATTACTGGCTCATTTCTGACAATCAGGGCATCTCTTCCCCTGATTCGTCCGGTAATCCATTTGCCTGTCAATCACGTGTGCACACACTTTAGTAACCCCA
>OMKP01060048.1:0-10008 GCA_900302375.1 Bathygadus melanobranchus | reverse complement strand
GGGCGCGCGCTCTCTCTCTCTCTCACCCTCCCCCCCTCCCTCCCTCTCTCTCTCTCTCTCTCTCTCTCTCTCTCTCTCGCTCTCTCTCTCTCTCTATGTATCGGAGCAGCAGGGGGGAGCGGAGCAGAAAAGCCTCGGGTCTTGTACAAGGCAGTTTCTACGGCCGTATGCTTCGCTTCAGTTTTTCCGACTCAACCAGCGTTGATGGCAGCGATTGAACGCGGGACTAGCAGCTAAAATGCCACAGGACACACGGTATAAGGGTGCATTCTGGTGATTTTGGACTATCAGGGGATGGTGCCAATATCCGAAGCAGGATAATACACAGAAGCAAGCTAGCTGGGCTAGCTGGCTGGAGTGGAAAAACCTGTGTGAATACAGACTTCCGTGTGGGATATTGTGAGTACAAACCGGACGGGTTGGCGGGTGTCCTACCGGGGCTGTATTCTGGTACCGTCTGGTCATTAATGCTTCGAAGGTTTGCTCGGTTGAGTCCTGACCACACTGCCCGGCCGAGGGCTTGGAGACAGAGGAAGTAACGAAGGTAAGGTCGGCTACCGAACACACACGTCGTTCGCTGTCGGGTTTCGCCATATAATCGTGTACTGTGCGAGGCGGAGGCGAGAATGTTATTACGTTTGATGCCAAATGTTCATGGTGTGTATGTGTATTTAGAGATTGAACAGCCAACGACTGCTAACTGCTAACGCCGTAGCATTCCATTGTCATAGCCCGCAAATGTTAGCGTGCTAACAGCTGTAACGAAAATATTTTATTCCTTGCTTGTTATTGATCAATTACAGAGACACAATCTTAGCCAGGTAGTAATATCAGTTGTACACGTATGGGACATTTTGATTCGCGAACTCATACAGTTGTGTTAAATCGGATTGGCTCATTTACGCAATCGCCTGTTAGCATGCTAATGCTTGTAAAGTAAGGAGGCTAGTAGCGCAGCTAATGGCAAACCCACATTCTCTGCCATTGTAAACAGTGATGTGCGGCTCGTTAGCCCGCTAGCAGCTTGTATTCGGTGGCCACACTACAAGACATTTCAAAATGTCCTCCCCTGACATGTTCGCTTTGGCCGAGCATTCCACGTATCGATGCTCAACACGACCGACGCGTTGGTCTCCGTTTAAACGTTCTGCTCACATTATTACAGGGCGCGTGGAGCGTGCACGCGAGTGGGACGTACGGGCTGGCTGGCTCGTAGCCAACACCGCTATTGTCTGTTTCCTGCAGCTTGTTGTGATATTATGTGGCGTGTAGCGCAAAGACGATTGAGCCATAGATGGGAGCAATCAAAATACGGCCCACAAGAATGGTAGGTCTGTGGCCCTGGTTACTTCTCGGTGGCAACTTGCTCTTTTTAACTTTTGGTCATATGACCAGACTACGAGTATGTTATAGGCTGAGACTGGCTCTCTGGTGCCATTCTGTTCGGACTATAGGTAGTCGCATGAGTTCCTCCATCCGTCCTCGATATCAAGTTAAGGCATTTAACCTTTAATGGGATTGTCTGGACTTGTGAGAACTAAGCTCCACTGGAGATGTAGGCTCTGGTTCAGTGTGTGGAGGCCACTATGGTATTGTAAACATAGAATTAGAACCAGATTGTATTGGCCGAGTATGCTTTGCGCACAAGGAATTTGATTTTTCTCTGGTCCATAGAACTCTCTCTGTTGGTTCTCTATGTCGCGAGCACATCGCAAAACGTGCAGGATTTCAAAGTTATTTAGGGCGACTAAAAAATGTCAAGGCAAAGATGAAGCTGTGTTGAGGTGGAGTGTATACTCCAGAGGAAAATTGCATGCATTCCTTGATGCCTACTTGATGTTTTAGCAACAGCGGAATGATTCCACAGAACATGTGCAATAGTGTACGATCAAAACCACAACCCTCAACTCCTACGCTCTGTCTCATTTGGATAGTTTGTACATGGGCATAAACACAGCACTTCTGCCTACAAACCTTTACATATTTCCAGGTCTTTCTGAGACTGTGTTGTCAAGCACCTGTGAATGTGCTTGTATAATGTCATATATAATTTAATTATCCTCATATTTAAATACAATCGAAAGAGCTACAAATTAGTCCTTCAAGGTGCTTGCTCACTGCCCAATCAACAAACACCGACAAGCCAACATCAGACAAGGGTGCCATACCCATTGGTGGTCGCTGGCTGTTGTCTGGTGATATTTGTTATGGGGGAACATTGTAATTGTACTGTACCATCAGCGATATATTGTTGTTGACAAATGTTGTCTCAAGTTCAAAGAAATGTATTAAATTAACTACAACTTTTTAAGCTATCCATGACTGGAGTATAATAAAAAGTAGTTTTATTAAAACAAAATATTGGTATACACAGAATCACAATTCTTGTGTTCTACACGCTGCTCTATCTCTTAGAGTGCTCTCCCTCTCTTGCTCTCCATGTTTGTAGGCGCCACCTCTCTATTATGTCAAGCAGAGTGATTTGCACCAGTTATCAGGCAGATGTGTAAAATATAGAAACATTGTAACATCTTAACTAGTTAAATATCTTATGCAAAAATAACTTTGCATGGATCTGAAATCCAGATTTTCAACTGCGTAGGCATTTGTAAGCTTTACATAAACAAATTCCTTATGGTTTAACCCGGCACTGCCTGCACAGGAGCCGAGGAAATTAGCATGTGAGTACAAGACCTCACCAATATTGGATTTGGGACTGGTGCTTATACTGATATACTGATCTTACTAGTTGAACATTTGAATAAGTGAACTGGCTTTTTAAAATTGTATTCAAACTCCTAAACCTTAATAGGGCATATTAATAGATCAAGCACATAATCAGGGTCCAGAATTCACTTTGACCTGCCAGAGTGGAACGATCTACCAGTCAAGCAATTGTTCTCATATGTAACCCTGTGGGTTTTTTTTACCTGCTAAATGGTTAAATATATCCACCACTAGATGGTGGATAAGTGTTAATTTTGGATCATGCACAAAGGTCACAAATATTCTTACAATAAGTTACATCACATTTACAAAAATGTGATGGTCACAGTGAATGTATTAAAGTGACACTGCGATGCACTGGGAAGACATTCAACAGTAAACTAACTACATTTACAGTAACATTATAGTAACATTACATGTACAGTCTTTAATGAATAGACTACCATTTAACTTACAATAAAATTGAATGTGTAAAAGATTCTAAAATCGAATATCTATATCTGACACACACACACACACACGTGTGGCAGTCTCCCTATTTCCTTGCAGCGTGTATTGTTTGACACCACAGTGATGTTCAGGAATGTGTGACAATCTGTCCCTCCCCCTCCTTTATTCACACACACACACACACACACCTCTTAGTTGGAGCATAGTGGGGAGGGGCTTTGTGGGTCATGTGACATGACTCTGGCCAATGAGTTGGGTTATGGCTGCTGTAGCCTAGCAACAGGAGTGAGTGTGGCAGAGCTGTACTTCTTTATCTGCTGAACATCATAGGTAACGATGCTGTTCCTTGCGTACTTTACTAAGTACAGCAAGGCACTGTGCCACTGCAGGGTTACATGTCATGGAAATAGTTATTTTGTGACTTGACTTCCTGACATTTGTATGGCTTTAAATGCACACATTCAAACATGGGATGCAGTTTTTTTACCATTTATTGTATACATGTAGCTGATTGTTTCAGCTACATGTGTTTCAGGTTCTGCAACACAAATGATTAATAACTGCTTGTCTGTCTGTCTGCCTGACTAGGTGGGCTGTCTGTCTCTGTGAAGAAGCCCCCCCAACCTGACTATGAATCCTATGAACCCCATGAAGGCTGGACTATCAAACAACCCCCACAAGTAATACACGCATGCACGCACACACATAAAAACACATACAGTGCCACTGTACACCTGTATATCCTTTATTTTCTTTCTTTATTTGAATCTGTTTGTGTTTCCAGCGACGGTTCGTACCCCTATGACCCCTCCAGTTGGCAGCAGCAGACAAATCAGCCAACAGGATCCCTCTCCGTGGTAACCACAGTCTGGGGGGTGACCAATCCCTCGGCCAGCCAGGTAAGACATTTATCTGGATGGATATAGGGCCGGATGGACCAGTAGACAGACGGCTAGGTGCCCTGGTGGACAGACGGGTAGACCAGGCCTGATCAGAAAGCTATCTGTCTGTCTCCCTCTCTCCAGGGTCTAGGCGGGGGAGTGATGGGCCCCGGGACCAACCCGGGTGGAGGGCCCATGATGCAGGGACCCGGTGGGCCGGGTATGGGTGGAGCTCCAGGAGGGTACATGGGGCAGCAGGGGTATCCTGAGCCCAACAAGGGCTACATGGGCCAGGGCATGTACGGCCGGCCCTCTGGTGGCTATCCGGGAGGAGCACCCGGCTATGGGGGCAGGTACGCTACGCTACTAACCACTTGATCAATAACAACACGCGTAGTCCAACCTGCCATTTGTATAGTTGATGTTTTTGCCCCCATTACTGATATTCTCATAGAAACAACCAACAAGTGACAACACTTTGCTTCAGTTCACAACAGCATAGAGAATAGAGAATCCATCCGTTATTCATCATTTTATTATATATATATATCTGAACGATGTTGAGCATGTATCTGCTCTTCTCTCGACAGTTTTATTGTAGAATCAAATCATTGAATGGCATTTTTAGGGGATGTCGGCAATGAGAAAAACACAAGAAATGAGAAATATTCTGCTCTGTGCAGCTACCCGTCTGGACCAGGCGGTTCCAGGGGGTCAGAGTTCACCCAGGCAGCAGCCGCTGCCGCTGTCGCAGCCGCTGCTGCCACAGCAACAGCCACTGCCACGGCAACGGTTGCTGCAATCCAGGAGAAACACAACCAGGAAATGAACTATGGACAGGTGAGACTACTTCCCGCTGGGACACAAATGCATCTGCACCTGTAATTTAATTGACAAAGAGGAAATGCATAGCATAGAAATTGAGGGTCAAAGGTCACCACCTCTTATATTGGATAGTTTTATACAGTGCATGCTTTATAAACCTAACTTGTTGCAAATTTACTTGTCGCAAGTTTTTTGCAGTTAGTAACTAAGTAAACTGTAGCTCTGCATTTTGCAGATATTTACTTTGTTTCTTCGACCAATCAGCTGTTAGTTGTCACAGACCTCCGCAGGGACTGCTAACATGTTGCTAAACTGTGGTAGGACTTCACATCTTTGTGTATGTGTAGGTCTGCAACAGGCGAAGGGGCACATATGCATCTATGTTGCATCGTGGACCTTAGTGTTAGCTGGTGTAGAAGTGTCATTTGGACCTTAGTGTTAGCTGGTGTAGAAGTGTCATTTGGACCTTAGTGTTAGCTGGTGTAGAAGTGTCATTTGGACCTTAGTGTTAGCTGGTGTAGAAGTGTCATTTGGACCTTAGTGTTAGCTGGTGTAGAAGTGTCATTTGGACCTTAGTGTTAGCCAGTGTAGAAGTGTCATTTGGACCTTAGTGTTAGCCAGTGTAGAAGTGTCATTTGGACCTTAGTGTTAGCCAGTGTAGAAGTGTCATTTGGACCTTAGTGTTAGCCAGTGTAGAAGTGTCATTTGGACCTTAGTGTTAGCCAGTGTAGAAGTGTCAGTTGGACCTTAGTGTTAGCCAGTGTAGAAGTGTCAGTTGGACCTTAGTGTTAGCCAGTGTAGAAGTGTCAGTCGGACCTTACTGTTATGTGGCCAGTGCGTTACAGCAGAACACAATAGGATCACCCATCAGCTGACAGATGAATAACGTGCATTTTATGTTATTTGTTTCTCCAGATGGGAGGTGCAGCCTATAACAACCAGTTCATGGCCCATGCGGGCCCTCGTGGCCCCCCTGGTATGGCCCAAGGTGGCATGGGTCCTGGCCCCGCTAGGGCCCCCCCCTCAATGGGCCCAATGTACGGCCCTGGCGGACCTGCTCAGAGGATGGCCCAGCATCCAAACTATGGCCCTGGGCCCCAGCAAGGACCACTGCGACCCACGCAAGGCCTGAAACGACCCTACAACTCCGAGGTAGGCTACATGATACATGCATCCATCCATCCATCCATCCATCCATCTATCTAATTATAGTTAGCTATCCTTATTATTTCCTACAAAACAATGTATGCTTTTCCATGTGTAACCCCTCAAATGGAAAATACAGCTGTTCTGTCTGGGGCATAATATCCACCAAACTTGGTAGGCCTGATAGGCTACATCGCATGACTTATAGTGCTGATCGTAACCGATAGGCCTATGTGACTTGATAAATACATATACATCTTCCAAATGCAAGACGCAGCTTGAGATTGAACTTATGTCTGTCAGTAATGTCTAAGTTAGTTAGTTAGTAATAAAAAGATTAATAAATAATAAGTAAAAAGAATATATAAGCACATCACACCAGATGCAGGAATAGGCGGAGCTGGTTTGGGGGTCTGCCCTCGCGGGGTCGGCTCTCACGGGGCTGGCCCTTGCGGGTTTGGCCTTGCGTGCATGTACCATCGAAGCACTGGCACAATTTAGCCCTTGCACAGATGAGTGCACACAAGCTCTCACGTGCTTTGGCTGCTGGTAGGACGTCCATGACATCCACAAACTCATCCTGTTGATATTCGATCTTCTACTTGGTTCCAGCCCCCGAATCCCCGCCTAGTTTTAAAAAATCTTCTGGGCTTCAGGGACTTGTGGTGGTAGCTTGAGCTGGACTCGACAGAACGTTCAATGAGCCAATCAGTGTCTTGTAGGCGGGACTTAAATCTGGTGACGAAATTGATGTGACCATAGTAACCAACAGAAAACAACATGGTGACTGGCATCGCAAAAAGTTTAGCCTGTAAAGTCCACGAATTGCGCTATCCGTCACTATCGGAATGGTTATCCGCTTAGTGATTTGTTTATGTGGAAGCAACCCCGCCCAGTCTCTGAAAACGGCTCAGGCAGAAGAAACTTCAGACTGAGTTATGAAGTGAGAGGAAATGTGGGGATGATTATCAGGCTAATTGGGTCTGTATGTCTCTGTTCCTCCAGTCATTCCCGGGTGTTCCCCAGCAGTATGGACTCCAGGTCGGCTCCAGTGTGAATGTCATGTCCGGCCCCGGGGGTCCGGTCCCTGGGGGAAATGGCCCCAACCACCCTGGGCAAGGCCCCTACGCAGGGCAGAACATGCAGTACCATGCAGGTGAGAAGACCTCCGCGGCCTACTCATTAAAGCCTCTGACAAGTTTGACATGGCTGTTTATACATCTCATTACCATTAGAACAAGCCGTAGCAATTCATCTTATTCCAAATGCAAAGCGTTGTCACGTTCTGATACTAGGTCAGATTTGGGCGGGGTTAAAAAGGGAACCCTCAAACAAATCGGTTCATAGCTTTCCGGGACCCTTTCGCTTTCCCTCTTATAAAGAATGTTATATATTCATACCACTCGTATCACACACACGAAACCAAACCACAGGTACACGACAATCCAAACAAAAACGTTCTGGCATTTATATTATATTAAGGCGAGGGTTACAATGTCAGCTACAGGAGACGGTACAGACCCGCCGGTTTGGTGTGGAAGCGTGTGCAACCCAAACACAGCAAGCTAGTTGTTTTGCTGGAATGAAAGTGACCTGGCGCGATGTCCGTCATAAACTGTTACCGACCCTGGATGTATTATGAAAATGTAGACAGGATGACAAATATAATTGTAATGATTCCTAACTTCTCATTTCTCTTGGTTAGTTCTTGGTTATTGTAGCAATGCAATTAAGGACATTTGTATACTTCTCTGACGGCGTGTTTGTGTTATACTTTGGGTTCGTAGTATTATTTGAAGGAGGCGGAGTTAGGTAGATGTCAATCAAGCGTGCCACGGACACTCCCACACAGTACTGATCATTGCGCTGATTAGCCAAACAATGTTTTTTTTTTTTTTTTAAACTAACGTTTATTCAAACACTAATTTTGTCATATGCGCAACAATCATCTATGCATTCTTGTCAGAGGCTTTAAGGAAATTGTTGTGTTCCCATTGGCTGCCAAACTGCTGTCGAACACAGCACTGACTGGTCTGTTTGTGGTCTGTGATGGTGAGACAAGACTCATTCACGTGGTATTGGTGACCAATTACAGGCAGCGGTGTATTGGGTTCTCACACTGTGAGAACCCAATGTGATGCTCCAATTTGCTCACAAACCTGCCATTGTGTCTGTTCGAACATGCCAATTAGTTGCTGCACTGTTTGTCAATTAGTTTTGTCAACTAAACGATAAGTGGAATGAAAACAACCACTTTGGCACTAAATCTGTCCCTGTGTGTTCTTCTATAGGTCCTGGTGGTCCTGGTCCCACCCCCCAGCGATCTGGCCCCTCCCCTTCTTACCAGAACCACAAGATGTCCCTCCCACAGTACCCAAACTCTGCCCCACCAAACTCACAATACTACAAGGTAAGCACAGATTCTGTTAGATGCTTCAACATTGCACCAAATAAATCTGCTAGTCAGGACTAACCTTTCTTTCTCACTGTGTGTGTGTGTGACAGGACCAATTTAATGGGCAGGGTGGTGCATTAAACACCTTGACAGCAGGTGGCGCCGGTGGCACGTACAATTCCTTCAACCAGCCTACTGGGGTAAGTGTCCTATGCTGTGTTCTGATTGGTCCACTTGTGCCCTGTACAGTGCACTATTTGGGGGGGTTCACCATTGTACAAATCTGGTTCCCTACCCACAATGCACCGTAAAATAAGTGTACAACTGATGCACACTTCTTTCCACACTATACCCCATGATGCATCACGCTTTTCATTGACAGTGGATTCATGCAACAGCGATGGTCGGCACATATGGGTTCTTTATGCAAATGAGCGGTCACAGGGCACACATCTAACACGCGTCGGCCTGTTTATGTGACCGCAACACGCCACGCGGATGGATTTCCACTGCATAATTAATGTCTGAATTCACGCTATATGTGTTCTATATGGTTCACTACATAGGGAGTGAGGGCACAAGTAAGCCAAAGTCCTAGTCCTTGCCTCTTAGCCCTAGTCTTAGACCTAGTCCTAGTCTTAGCACTTGCCTTAGTCTCAACCCTAGTCTTAGCCTTAGCCTTAGCACTAGTCCTGGCCCTTATCTTAACACAGGTCTGTGTGTGTTCACCTGTCGTTCTCTACGCCTGCCTGTTTGCAATGGTCCTCTCCTCTCTCTCTCTCTCAGCCGGGACGAGGGTTGCCAGGTTACCCTAGTTCTCCCCTTCCTGGTAACCCCACCCCTCCCATCACCCCTGGGACGTCTATGGCCCCGCCCTACATGTCGCCTAGCAACAGTGACGTCAAGCCATCACCTTCTTCCTTCCTGCCGGACATTAAACCCAACATGAGCAGCCTTGTTCCACCCCCTCCTTCCGGTACACACACACACACACACACACACACACACAGACGCACATACAGACACACACACACACACACACAGTTGCTGGGTAAGTAGTGGATTCATAACCCTTTTTTATGACTCAGGAAGACCAAAATGTCACAAACCTCAATCCTCAAATACATTTCATTAAAAAAAAAAAATGTTCACACCTGTAAACGCATTGACGCAGTTGACTTGACACATTCCATAAACAATGCTTGTTGTCATGTTGGTAGGTAACCCTAGCGACGACCTGCGGCTGACGTTTCCGGTGCGTGACGGTGTGGTGCTCGAGCCCTTCAGGCTAGAGCACAACCTGGCCGTGAGTAACCACGTCTTCCAGCTGAGAGACTCTGTCATCAAAACCCTCATGATGAGGTAAACACACACACACACACACACACACACACACTCTGTCATCAAAACCCTCATGATGAGGTAAACACACACACACACACACACACACACACTCTGTCATCAAAACCCTCATGATGAGGTAAACACACACACACACACACACACACACACACACACATCAAAACCCTCATGATGAGGTAAACACACACACACACACACACACACTGTCATCAAAACCCCCAT
>OMKP01060026.1:0-10888 GCA_900302375.1 Bathygadus melanobranchus | reverse complement strand
TAGCGTCAGCATTGTCTTTGGGTTCATTTAGATGCAGATAGCTTAAGGCATGTTGGATCACAATATAGTCCCCCATTAACACATGGACAACCTCTTAGCACCAATGTCTTGTCAAATGAACACAAGATACAAAAATAATAAATAGAACAGTGATCAGTGAGGATTATGCTTCCGTCAAGCAGCATTCTCCAATATTCTAGTGGTATAGGCCTTAAAATGAGCCTGTTAATTTTTTCTGACTTTTAAACAACAATAATTACTTAAACAATAGTTTGATAACAATACAACGAGCTATATTAGTAATTAGTAAAAAAAAAAACTGTTTGGTTATACAAGAAATGCCTGGAAATATGTTTGGATTAAATAAGTAAATGTGTGTATTATAGTTATTATAGAGTATTAGTCATTTATCATTTTACACACTTCCTTCCTACTGTCAATATCCAGGAACACTTGTCCCAAGTCTACGCCAAAAATAATATTAGAATAAAATAATAGCAATACAATTTGTTTGGAAAGTTGTTTAAAATATTGTTAAATGGTCAAACTGTAAAATCATGTTTTTGGAGTGTTTGTGGCAGTGGCTGTATTACTTCTCCCGAATAATATTGAGTATAACAGAGGGGTTAGTCGGTAACCAAGTACTAGCCACTTAAAGGGCCCCTAATTTACCACCAGGTGTGAGTGTGTAGTAAAATAGGGGCCCTTTAACCAGCTAGTAGCTAATTTAATAATGGTAACCATGGCCCCAGCTCCTCAATGTTCCCCGCTTCCCCACTAGAGCCACTCCGACCCCTTCACCTCGCCGTATTTGCTGTTGCTGCTGCTCCCACTACTGCCCCCCCGCTCCCTGCCACCGGCCCGGCCTGACCCCGTGCGGGCCACGCCCCGATGTTTGCGGCCCCTTGTGTTGGCCTTGCTGTGGGACTTGTAGTCCTTGTTGTAGTCCTCCTGCTTGCCGTAGGCGTGGATGGCTGCCTCCAGCCGGTTCTGAGCCAGGTGTAGCTCTTTTCGCAGGGCTCTTTTCGCATCGCCCGTCCCCTCGCCACCGCCACTGCCGCCACTGCCGCCACTGCCACCAGTCTTGGGGAGGTTGTGGTCGTTACTGTGGTCGTTGGTGTAGAGTTGGTGCTCCTCCTGGGCAATGTTGGCTTTGTTCTGCCGGCACGCCACCTTGGCATTGGTGAGGTCGGTGAATGGGAGCACTGGCGGCGGCGGCGGTTGTAGCGGTTGCTCCTGGTACTCGTTGGAGTCCAGCAGCGGCTTGACTGCGAAGTTGTAGCCAGGCGGGGCCGACGGCGTGTTCCAGGAGAAGGGGAGGTTCCCGTAGGTGGGCTCCGCCTCCAGTCCTCGGGCCAGGCTGTACGGGTGGGGGTCATCCCTGGAGGGCGGTGGGGAACCCAGGATGTCACATATGGTGCCCATCCCCAGGTGCAGCATCTCCCAGAGGTTGAGGCCCAGGCAGAGCAGGGACACGGCGTACATGATGAGCAGGAAGATGGTCTTCTCTGTGGGCCGCGACACGAAGCAGTCCACCGTGTGCGGGCAGGGTAGGCCAGAGCAGGCGTAGGTGGAGGGCACCGCCAAGCCGTACAGCACATACTGCCCGCACAGAAATGCCACCTCCAGCACCGAGCGTGCCAGCAGCTGCAGCACATAGATCCGCATCAGCCCATCCTCCTTGATGCGTTGGCGCCCATCGTGGCGCGTCTTGGCTTTTCCCCCTCCGCCGCCCTCACCTCCTATGCCGGCCCCGCCCACTGCTCCAACCCCGCCAATGTTGCTCTCCAGCTCGGCCTCCTCGTAGATCATGGGGTCCTCCTCATGGTCGTCCTCCGCCTCCTCCACCCCACGATGCTGGCGCCGGGCTCCCAAGTATGACTTCCTGGGGGTGCGACGTTGAGGTGAACTAGCCACACTCCCACCACCAACGCCGCTGCCAGCCTGCTCATCGGCACGGGCGATCTTGTTGACGGCATAGCCCAGGTACATGAGGGAAGGTGTGGCCACCAGAATGATCTGGAAGACCCAGAAGCGTACGTGTGAGAGCGGGGCGAAGGCGTCGTAGCAGACGTTCTCACAGCCCGGCTGGCCCGAGTTGCACACAAACTTGTTCTGCTCATCGTAGTAGATGGACTCGCCACCAACGGCGGTGAGCACGATGCGGAACACGACGAGCACCGTGAGCCAGATCTTCCCCACGAAGGTGGAGTGGTTGTGGATCTCCTCCAGCAGACGGGTCAGGAAGCTCCAGCTCATGGTGGCAAGGAAGGGGGAAGGAAGCAGGTGGAGGGCAGGGCAGCTGGGGAGGAAGCAGCAGAAGGGGGCAGTGGGGAGGGAAAGGTTACAAGGAAAGAAGCGGGGGAGCGAGGAGTAAGGAAGAAGGTACCAAATAAATTAGGGAAAGAGGCAAGGAAGGAATCAAGGGAGGAAGCAGGAAAGGAAGGAAGGAAGGATGCAGGTAAGGAAACAGCTTTTGCGTTCTGCAGGACTTCTGAGGAAGATACGAAAATGGGCAGAAGGTTAGTGCATAGTCTCTGGATTAACAGGCTAAATCATCTTTGTATCCAAGCATTATTACTGTTGTCTACTATAGGACGAGGACTATAAGAGACATTATATACCACAATTCATCATGGATCATGGATAATTATGAGTTGAATTAAGCCTACCATGTGAAACTAATGATAAATGAACTAATTAATTAACAGTTAAAAATGGGATCTGGAAAATTGGTACGCATGTGCGTCTGTGAGCCTGTGTGGGTGTACAAACGTGTGTGTGTATGTGTGTGTGTGTGTGTGTGAGTGAGAGGGAGTAGCAGGATCTGAAATGACATGAGAGTTAGAGACAAAACCAGGAAGCAAAAACAGATGAAAGAAATACACTAAGTGTCAGTGGTATTCGTGACAGAATGACGGCTCCTGCCATCCCACCAGCCTGGCCAGGATGATCCCGGTGGAAGTCAGTGATGAGGGATGGGTCCAAGATGTTGCGAGCAGGAACCCAGGAGCACTCTTCTGGACTGTACCCCTCCCAGTCCACCAGGTACTGGTGGATCTCCCCGCCGGGACTTGATGAGGCAACGGACCATGTAGGCCGGTGCCCTGTCGAGGAGACAATTTCCTGGACTCCACTCTGAGGAGAAAATCCCGTGTTGACAGCCAAACGCGCTGCCCCAGAGTGTAGCGGGGTGCAGGGGTGCGTCGTCGGTTGGTGGACCATTGGTAACGGTCAAAGGAGTGCAGGAGGGTGGAGCTGGCCTGCATCCAAGTGCGCCGACACAGCCGGATGAACGCCTGGGCTGAGGGGACACAGGCCTCACATTCCTGCTCAGGAAAGAGCGGTGGTAGGTAACCCTGGGAGCATGGAAGGGGGAGAGACCGGTGACAGAAATGGGCAGAGCGTTATGAGCATACTCAACCCATAGAAGTTGCTTGGACCAGGAGGCAGGGTTGCAAGAGGTGAGACAGTGCAAAGCCGTCTCCATCTCCTGGTTCATGTGCTCAGCCTGACTGTTGGACTGGGGATGAAACCCTGAAGACGGTGGCCCCCAGCAGCCTGCAAAACTCCAAAAACAAGAGGTGAACTGTGGCCGCCAGTCAGAGACAACGTAACTGGGGAGACCATGCAGGTCAAACACATGTTCATGCACTGTGGCAACATTATTGCCACAGTTTCTCTGGCAGTGGGTAAATTGGATAGTGGTAACTCTGGTGGTCCTCTTCCATAGAGGACCACCAGAAGCGTTGTAGGAGTAGGCCAGTCCGTGACTGCTCTGGTCTTGAGCATGTTCCTTAGCACATCATTAATGAACCCCTGAAAGACTGCAGGGGCATTGTTGAGACCAAAAGGCATAACCAGGTACCCATAGTGTCCGTTAGGAGTATTAATATCTGTTTTCCACTCGTCTCCCTCCCTGATTCTCACCAGGTGATAAGCGTTCCTGAGATCAAGTTTAGTAAAAATAGTAGCTCCTTGTAGCAGTTCAAAGGCAGAAGAAATGAGTGGGAGTGGGTACCTGTTTTTGACAGTGATGTCATTGAGTCCTCTGTAATCGATGCATGGGCGCAAGGATTTGTCCTGTCCCGCAAAGAAAAAACCAGCTCCAGCAGGAGAGGAGGACGACTGAATGATCGCTGCTGCCGGGGAGTCATTAATGTACTTTCAGGGGCAGACAAGGAGAAGAACCAACTCTTAGGAGGAGGAGGAGGTATCTGGGAGAATGTCAACGGCACAATCGTACGGGCGATGCGGCGGGAATGAGGTTGCCCGGGCCTCATTGAAGACCTCCTTGAGGTCCCGGTACTCCTCAGGAACTCCTGAAAGATCTGGTAACTCAGAAGGGACATGCAGACTGGGAGCATATGACAGGGCAGAACTGAGGCAAACGGCATGACAGTGAGCATTGAACAATAGTTCCCTCAGTCCAGTCTATGTGTGGGTTATGTCTCCTTAGCCAGGGGTACCCTAAGATGACAGGCTGTTGTGGTGCATGTATCAGGTGGAAGGTGAGTGCTTCGAGGTGATTACCTGACATGGCCATTTGAAGAGGTGTGGACTAATGAGTAACCTGACAAAGGAGTGTAGTGGCATGGATGGGCTCTACCAGAGCCTTCCGACCTATTCCAAGCTGGGAAGCAAGATTCATGTGCAACAGGTTGGCGTCGGCGCCAGAGTCACTGATCCATTGCAGAAGGACAGTGACCGCTTGCAGGAGAGCAAGTGTCTGTACTGCGGCTAGGACGGCCATTTTGTCTCTTCCTGTTCGGTAAAAACTGGTAAACAGGCAGGCAGGGTCAAGACAGGTACAACTGTAACTATGAACACGGGAGAGTTTAGCAAAACACATAATCTGGCAGAGAATTGATTAGGAATGAGGAAAACAGGCCAGGGGAAACCACAGAGGGGAATGACATGGTTGTAAAGCAGACATGCATGGGTGCAAGGGTTGTAAAGAGACTAAACAAGGAAGTGTCAGTCTAATTTGTTTGACTGGGTGAGGCTGCATACCTGTGGTCTATTGACTGAATTGGAGATGCCCTAGAGGAGCCCTGGAGAAGCTACTAATGTGGCGTGTGGCAGGAGGAACTGCTACACTAGACACATGCTAACCATTATCCAGGCCAGGAGACCACCACACCTTATCACTCTGGAAACACACACACACACACACACACTCTCTCTCTCTCTCTCTCTCTCGACATATGCTTGAACAAATTCCCAGATGCATGTTCACAGACAGATGCATTTGAATGCAAGATCAAACATATGCACACACAGATGCTCTCACACGCACACAGACACAGACACAGACACACACGCACACTACACACGTACATACATGTGCCCTGTCTGCTCATGTGACGTCAATGTCATGAGGGCGCTTTTCCAGTATGCTGATGTTAGAGCTCCGCCATATGGCTAAAATTATGAACTTGAAGCAGTAAATCCCATCAACTTACCTAATTAACTGTCATGCAGCAAGGTTGTGGGCACTGCAGTAGAACTGGTGGGTACCAAACCTCCGCACTTTTTAGGGGACCGACCATAAACCGACCGGTACCACAGGGAGACTAAACTGTTGTGACCGTTCGGTAGGCACCCCCATGCGCAGTTCTTGACGCGAACAAAGTTGGAACTCTGTTCCCAGATAGTGGTAATGAAAACATTCTAACAATAGTAACATGCACTGAAGTAAAACTCTGAAGACCGACAGATTGGATAAAATAACCCTTGCTGACACAACAGGAAGTGGTGAATGCTCGGAACGCCCCGGCTGATAGACTGTTGCTGTAGGGGTTGCCAAACGGAGGAAGACTCCTTTAACATTGAGGAGGTGAGCCTGCGCTCAGAGCAAAGACATTAGAGTTGAGTGAATTGATTTTGACATGATAAATTGGCCTTCCACTGAGGCGCGGGCCCGTTCAAAGTCAATATACTGTAGTTTTATTTCAATTTGAGAGAGGGAAGGGGCTAGGACGGAGAGCCAATCAAGGCATGAAAGATAACTGTGTTCACTTGTGAGGGAGAAGGTTAGAGACTCAAGGCTTTCAAGTGGAATTGTACACTGCAGTGTTTGTGTTTGTGTGTTTGTGTGTGTGTGTGTGTGTGTGTGTTTGAGATTGAGTGAGTGAGGGAGTGTGTGTGTGTGTGTGTATGTGTGTGTTTGAGATTGAGTGAATGAGGGAGCGTGTGTGTGTGTGTGTATGCATGTGCAGCAGACGCAGATTTGTAGAGAATGTAATGAAGATCACAAACTGAGCTTCAACATGTCTAACCAAGTCTCACTCAAGGAGACGTCTTGCTCTGAAATCACACAAGAGTTGAGTTGTTGCAGGAAGACAACGGTGGAAATATGAGAGTTTGTTGTGTTGGACTACAGAGAGTGTAGCTTAGTGTTGCCTAAAATATTGTCAAAGTCATGGCTGAATAATTCGCTGATTTCAACAATGTGAGATTTCATAAAATTTCAGAGCTCTTTCTCTCTCTCTCTCTCTCTCTCTGTAAACCTCTCTCTGCCACCACCGTGCGTTTACATTCAGAAGAGACGAGTTATATATACTATGTCAACACTTTGCCAAGGGCTCAGTATGACCACCACTAGCATCTTAACTGCCTCTGACACACAGACAACGTCCAACGCTCGGACCATCACAGGCACCAGGCATCAAGATCGCTACACAGATGGACCTTCAATGCACCAGTTCAGAGGCAGGGGCATAAAAAGCCATGATCACTGAGGTGTGATGGTACTGCATACTAGGGCTGCGGGATTGTGGGAAAAATTATGATTGTGATTATTTTGCCCGATATGGTGATAATAACGGATTATCAGATTGTCGATTGAATTGATGTTATGTGGCACCTACTCGATATAAAAAATATTTATAATAATGCAATTGCCGAGTTGTAATGGTTTGTACTGTGATTTTATTGGAACAGGCATACGAAATCAGATTTTTTTGGTTTTTAGCATTTTTGTAATTTATTTAGTTCATAAATGAATTGCGACCTTTCACGCTTAACTAATTGCAGAGGCCAAAATCGTGATTTTGCTTAATGTGCAATTAATTGTCCAGCCTTACCGCATACCATCACTGAGACCCGGAGACCAATGCTATGGGAGGGTCATGACACTTTTCAGACCTTAAAGGGCCCCTAATTTACCTCCAGGTGTGAGTGAGATTAACCATTACAAGCCGTTGTCATGGATCATGTCATGTGTCAAATTGTCATGTGACTAAAATTGTCATTGTGACATAGTGACATCACAAGTGGGAGCGTCCACCCAGATGTATGATGGATATATAAGCCTAGCAGTTGGTACAGTCCACTGGGTCGGCTGGAAGACTAGATCTAGTCATCGTACATCTACTGAGCGAACACACTGACCAGATGCTGGATGCGAAGAAAGTTATCAACAACTCAAGATGGAAGATAGTTATATATTCCCTCCAACATTCAGACAGCACATCGGCCAGTGACTGGATCGCTAAGGAGGGTTGCTAGGTAGCACGCGTGCCTGTAGCGCCCTACCTTGCTAGCTAACTGCTATCTGTCTGCCTGCCTTGCTGCATGTCTGGCTATCTATCAGTTGGTCTGCAGTCTGCCTGGCTGTCCATCTGTTTGTCTAGACACACACAGCTCAAGCAGGCGTACACAACACTTCTGCATCGTATAATTAGCATGTTAAATAAGGCTGAGGTGAAACACTGCTTAGAGGCACAAGCCCACTAGTGGACAAGTTAATCTGTGCTGGAACACAGTAACGCAAAGTAGCGTGACTCCGACTCATAATCGGTAAACGTACCCAAGTCTACCCTAACCCTAACCCTACAAAGTAGTACTACAGTAAACACTAGGGATTGAAGGGCAGAAATACTATTACTCCTGTCAGTACACGATACAAAAAGTCCTACATAGACACTTTTCTTTTTACTTTTGTGTGTGTGTGTGTGCATTTGCCGTGTAGGGCCAATGTACTCACAGTCACAGCATTATTTTGACTAAGCTAACCATGACCAGACATGACTTCAAACAAAGGTGTGAGGAGTGAGGATAGCAGAGGGTATATATCTATCTCCTAAGGTACCCCCATACTGTTTACTAAACCTGCTGCCCTGTCTGCTCTCTCCCCCACTGAACAGAAACAAATAGATGAATAAAGGAACATGGAGGCCTGATCTTTATAACGACTAGCCTCATTAGTGGTCGCGCGCCTCCGAGACCCGCACATCTGGCGGTGTTGTGTAACGCTTCACGTGCCAAGAGGACACACGTTTTACCCTGTCTGAAACAATCAACTGTCTACTGGGAGAGATGTTAATACCCGGTCCTGGTATACTGTTCGATATCCTGCTATCTTAAATGTATTTTAAAGGTAGGAACTTCAATAAATACATGTTTATCTACTTAAATATGTAGTTAAACATTGCAATAGCCCCTTTCACACAGAGATCCCCAGAATATTTCCGTGAAGAAGATCCGTCATTGTGCTGGCTTTTGCCTGTTTACTCAGAACCAAAAAAGCCGACATAATTGACATTAATTAATAATTGACGTTCCGGAATCAGAGGCGTGACGTCACACAACAGCGTCAGCGCGAGTGTGATGTATAGCGTACGCATTGGGCAGCGTCATTGCTACAATAATAGCAGTGTTTTTTGCTAGCCGTGCACATTTACATTACATCTATCATACACGACGTGTTGACGCGTAGCGTTACAATGACTGTTTCGTGCAAGCCAGTGGCAATTCTACCAAGGGTGCAGGGGATGCATTTGCACCCCCTACTGTGAGGATAAAAATATTACAATTTTCAAATCAATTGAATAAATTCGCACACATAAATGGACTGCATATTTTATACAGCGCTTTTATCCAAAGCGCTTTACATTTGCCTCACATTCATCCATTCATACACCGACGGCGGTGTCAACCATGCAAGGTAACAACCAGCTCGTCGGGAGCAGATAGGGTTAGGCGTCTTGCTCAGGGACACCTCGACAATTAGCTAGGCGGAGCCGGGGATCAACAACCTTCCGGTTGCCAGACAACTGCTCTACCCCCTGAGCTACTGTCACATAACACGTCATCAAAATGCCACACCCCCTGTCCCAGCATGCCAGCTTATTCCCTTTTACACAGATGTGGATCCGGCTTTGTTACATTTACAATGAAGTCATTGAGCAGACATAGCCATGTTGTGAAGGAGCAGGTAGGGGTTAAGGCATCTCGCTCAAGGGTGCATATAGGTAGCTTGCAGACATAGTGGATTGGCCCAGGCTCCTTCAGCTGAGAGTCCTAGCCACTACACTATCCAGCACTGAAGCTACGCTCACACCCCCGGTAACTTTGTCTGACTGAACTTGAGGGGCATACTCCGGGTCTAAGATATGAAGCCAATGCGGAAGTTCCTTAAACCGGCATTATTTCTAATGGCCAGCAGGGGCCGACACAACTGGTTGCAAAAAGAAGTCCGATAGCATGGTAGTGGATGAGAAAATAACGCTACTTCTCACTTGATTTATTCACTCAGTAAACATTTTCCGAATGAGTTTATGGTGTCAATCGCTAGTTTCAATTCTTATTCAATACAGCATGATGTTCATTTTGTAAATTATGTTCCTATTTAGAGTAAAGTAGAAAATGAAGCAGGGTATGTTTTAGGGGATGGCTAGCAACCTGTCAATCATGATAGACCACATATCCATGGCAGTGTGTACATTTAAATAGCCGTCCAAATATGGTCACTTCCCTAATTGCTGGATGCAAAAAAAACAAGATGGCCGCTGCAGGCATTGTTTCCAACCGGTTTTCTACCTGTCTTTTAAGAACCCCTATCTCCTCCTCCTTGCATTTGTTCCCAGACATTCATTTTATTTGAGTCTTCATACATTCGCTGGCACTGCGTATCCTACCTCCAATTCAAAACAGAAGGCAGCTAAATCTACAAAGCCAACATTGTGCATGTATATATACAACCTCTTGTATAATATCCAATTCAATAAAAACATTTCCACCAGCTTATATAACCCGCATGCGGTGAGCCAGCCAGGCCTCTCCTCGCTCCGCATGACGTCCCCTTAGACAGGCATTTTTCCATACCTGGGATTTCTTTAAAGGTCCAAACAGTTATTTTACAAGCTGCTGTGGGAAGCTGCAGGCTGTAGAACCAGGCTGTAGAACCAGGCCGGGTGGCATATGTGGAAGGGTGGAATGTTCTTCTTCGTGGGTTCGCACTGTGGCACTCGTCCACTAATGGTTACCACTCCCAGCGTTGTACCACCGAAGATGAACAGTTATACAAGCAGAAGACGAACCCAACGCAGGATTGTTACCGAAACATTGCTACTGTCGTGTCAAAACCAGAAAGTGCAGGAAAGGTAACAATCAATATCTAACTTTCTATTGTATATGTCTTTGTTTTGGTTTTTTTCACACACAGGTTCATCTCAATGCAAGCACACACCTGTGAGAGGGTCCATCAATGTATTTAACTGTTTTGTACATCTGACACACACACACACACACACACACACACACACACACACACACAGGCTATGTTCTCTTGATCAAGTCAGATATTGCTGCACCTCCCAATTTTCATTAGGGGTCCCAGTATTGCAGCAGGAATCTGCAGGATATGTCCAGGGGGCAGAATGTTACGCAATCTATTTGGAGTAATCTCAACACATACAATAAACCAGCCAGTGTTTACGAGCAGATCCAAACAAAACCTTCTATAGTCCAGGGTGCTTGGTTAATTTCAGAGCTATATAAAAAAGTAGAGGGCCGGGGAGTCCCTGCCAAGAGCAGATGCCAACGGTGCTGGAGCTGTTTACATTGCTAATGACAAGCCTTTTATCACATACTCCACTTCCTT
>OMKP01060024.1:6409-19037 GCA_900302375.1 Bathygadus melanobranchus | reverse complement strand
GGTCATCCTCACGAGGAACAGCTGTTGATCTCTGGCCCTCTTCTCAAGCACCCCCAACCACCGCATCCAGCACCAGACGCACCACCACCACCAGCACCACATCCACCTCCTCCACCACCTCCTCCACCACCAGACCCACTACCTCCACCACCACCACCACCACCACACACACCACCACCCACCACCTCCACCACATCCGGCACCACCACACCCACCTCCACCACCAGCAGCTCCCTACCTGCCTCCCCCAAGCATGCATCTGTCAGGGCCAAACCCTGCAGCACATCTCCCTTAAGACCCGTCGTCAGGTAGCTCCTAATGAGTTGGTCCCGGCAGGGATGATGGCTTATCGATTCCTTCCATTCATTCCATGGCAGCTAAAAGGCCTGAAGGGAAGATCTATGACTCTCTGAGTTGTTAGCGGACTGATCAAATGGGGACAACCCTAGAGGACGGGCTGTCTCTCAGTCCTACTTGATATTTGTGAGCCTGCAGCGTATGGATGGATGCGACCAGCTGTTCCTCTCTCCTCATTTGACTCCGCATGACGTTCTTGGAGAATGTGCATCCCAATGAGTTGCATGAAACATAATTTGTTGTCCTTACAAAACATGATGTTCATGTTTTGTAAATCATTTCCAAAATGTTCCTTTGGGATGAATGCCTGAACATGTATAAGGTTTTCATTAAGTGTGTGTCCGTGCGTGTCTGTCTGTGTATGTGTGTGTGTGTGTGTGTGTGTGTGTGTGTGTGTGTGTGTGTGTGTGTGTGTGTGTGTGTGTGTGCGTGTGTATGTGCGTGCGCTAGTCGTTCCAGTGTGCGGTGGGGAAGGATGAAGCAGCTCCAGAGTCCCTGACCAACGCCATCTTCTCCAACTTCGAGCCGCTCTACAAGTTCCACACAGGCTTCCTCCGCGAGGTGGAGCAGAGGGTCGCTCTCTGGTGGGTGTCCTCCTCCGCCCCCGTCGGCCCCTACGGCTCCTACAGTACTACGTCATGCACCGCGAGGCCCACGCCTTCACCTCACACACGTCAGCCTGTAGATGTGTGTGTTTAGAAAATGTCCTGAGTTTGTTTGGCGCTTCGTCTTTGACACGAGTTCATGGCATTCAGGAGAACCTTTGAGCTGAATATGAGACCTCTTTCACTCTCTATATCTATCTCTCTATCTATCTATATCTATCTCTCTATATCTCTGTCTCTGTCTCTGTAAGGCTCATTTTTCAAATGCTAAAATACATTTTGCCATGAGGCCGGCTTAGCGAGGTGGACATTGCAGTTAGATATGACCACCATATTCAAATGGTTGTATTTCTGAATCTTGTTGCTTTTGTACGTGTGCATGTCCACCTATTATATCCTGTTGCTAATTAAGGCCTGTTGACCAGGATTTGCGAATTCCCTGCCAAAAACAAGGCTGAATGCATTCAGACTGAAATCCCACACAGTGGCTCTTAACTCTGAGGCTCCTAAACCACACTCGAGTGCGACATCTAGTGGTGGAAAACTGTTCCTTTCACAAGAATACCCTCCAATTCATTAGCATGTTTCCCGTGCTGCACCGTGAGGCCTTTCTCGATAAATCAATGAGCCTCCACGCGCTGCTTTCCTCCGACACACAAAGACTCGTCGCTCGGCCCGATCGAGTCGAGAATGCAGAATAACGGCTGTTCTTTGTGCCGGTCGTGTTCAAGGGAAGGACGGTCCAACGCCCACATCAAAGGAGAGTACCAGCGCATCGGCGACGTCATGCTCAAGAACATCCAGGCTCTGAAGGTGAGGTGATGTCTCCAACAGACACATGTTTAATTTGCCACTTGTATCCAAAGTGACTCACTGTGATTTCAGATGGATTTCATTAGAGAGCAAGTAGGGGTTAGGCATCTTGCTTAAGGATTACAACAGATATGGTGTGGACATCGAACCTAGTACCTTTGTTCTGTAGGGAGACTAACTGCCTAGCCACTGGACTATTTATTTTATTTATTCAGGAAGTGTCAGAGGTTGAGACCTGAGACTATCCCACCTATCTCCTTGTATCCATGACACAAGCTTTAGTTTCATTCTGCAGAATAGATCAGTGGGCCATTAATCCCTGCAACTCTCTCTGTCTGTCTGTCTCTCTCTCTGTATCTGTCTCTCTCTCTCTCTGTCTGTCTCTCTGTATCTGTCTCAAACTGTCTCTGTCTGTCTCTCTCTCTCTCTCTCTGTCTCCGCCTCTCTGTCTGTCTCTCTCTCTCTGTCTCCGTCTCTGTCTGTCTCTCTGTCTCAATCTCTCTGTGGCTCTCCGCCTGTCTCTCTATGTTCGTCTCTGTCTCTGTCTCTGTATGTCTCTCTCCCCCCTCCCAGCCCCTGACGGCGAACCTGCAGAGGCAGTCGGAGGCGTTGGTGGAGCTTGACAAGGCGTGCCGTGCGTCCCGCAGGCTGGAGGGTCTGTGCAGGGACTTTGAGCTGCAGAAGGTGTGCTATGTTCCCCTCAACGTGTTCATCCTGAGGCCGCTGCATCGCCTCATGCACTACAAGCAGATCCTGGAGCGCTTCTGCAAGCACTACCCGCCCACGCACGGGGACTTCAGGGACTGCCGAGGTATGGGAACAAAAAGTTCTGGGTTTTTTCAAAATAAAAGCGTTTACAGTCAAACGACAAACTTTGCACATGCATCAATGTGTGTCACTGATGAGATCTAAATAAATATAGGTACATGAAAAGAGATATTTTCTTTGGCCTTGCTCTCCCATACAAACAAACTAGTGCTGTTACAACTGAAGTACAAGCGTTGAGGGTTTAGGGTTAAGTGCTCAGGGACACCTTGGCACTCAGCTAGGAGGAGCCGGGGATCAAACCAGCAACCTTTCGGTTGCCAAACAACAACAAAGCCCCTGCCGCCCAGAAGAACTGAGCAGTGGTCCTCTTGTAGACTCGTTTTTGTAAGTCGCTTTGGATAAAAGCGTCTGCCAAATGCTCTAAATGTAAACGTAAATGTAGAGGTCATCATGACCTGTTATCGTGTTGCGCAGCGTTTTGTAATGTAATGTATAACTGTTGTTTGTTGCCTTTGGGTGTGAAGCTGCTCTGGCGGAGGTGTCAGAGGTGGTGGACCAGCTGCGAGGCCGCATGGTCAAGATGGAGAACTTCCAGAAGCTTCTGGAACTCAAGAAGGATCTGATCGGCATCGACAATCTGGTCATCCCTGGACGGGTGGGTTTGAGTAGAGGGTTGGGTGTACGCGTCGAGATGTGGATTAGGCTGATGGGTTTACTTTATTACTTTATTGTTCTATCTAGTGTCCTTATTCCTTATCCAGACACTTCAACTAGAACTGTCAGCCTTGGCTGTCTTCTTGGGTTCTATTAGATTAATAGCAGGTGCTGTAGGTAAGATGTAAAAGCTATTCCAGCCTAATTTGTTAGAAATTCTCGTAGCCATCCGTCAGCTATTAGAGAGTAAAATGCTCTGTGAAAATATCTGTTCTGGTTGACTGCGCACCTGCCTCTGTATGAGACTTCAAGTTTTTAGACTGTTGCCAGGTTCATTTCTGACCATTCTGGGCATCTCTTCCCTGATTGGTTGGGGGAGTCCATCTTGCCTGTCAATCACAGGTGTGTGAATGCAACACCTCACCTCTCACCTTTCATCATCGTGATGTGTGTTGTTTGATTTCCTAGGAGTTCATCAGGTTAGGTTGTCTCAGCAAGTTGTCGGGAAAAGGCCTCCAGCAACGAATGTTTTTCTTGGTAAGATCCTCACTATTTGTCTTTTTGTTAATATAAAGTGGATATAATGTGTTTTTACTGTGTTGGAACTTACGATTATTTTGAAATATCGTTCTCTACTAGTCCCCAAGTTGAGATTTTCATAATTTATTGCAGGCTGTTGGCAGGGTTACTCTGTTTTGCTTCATTTTCAAAATGTTGGGCCATAAACAACAAAGACGTCACACATGCAGAATATCGCTGGGGTGCGTGTTTTCATCTTGTTGCTAAAAAATAAACCTGGTGACATCCCCGACGTTGTCCAGAAATGACTTCTGGCGGTGCTTGTCCAGACCTGCCACTGGAGAAGTGTGTGATCTATTGGACAAGTGATGAACGCACCACGGCAGTCCTTCCCCTCATGTTAACGTTCCACTTGATCCTGCTTCATCAAAGCTGGCAGGGCACCAACTCTGGGCTCCTCTAAAATACATTGTGGAGCGTCTGCCCAGCTCAGTATTCCCTCCACAGTTCAATTAGTCATGAAGAGCAGTGCTTTTGTAAGGACACTCGACTTGAATTACCCTTTTATCTACTTCCCCACTTCTACCCCTTTTTGTCCCTCTCTCCCTGTCTCTCTCTGTATCTGTCTCTCTCTCCCTGTCTCTCTGTCTCTGTCTCTCCCTGTCTCTCTCTGTATCTGTCTCTTTCTCTCTCTCCCTATCTCTCTGTCTCTCTCTCAGTTCAGTGATGTTATTTTGTACACGAGTCGTGGGATGACGGCCACCAACCAGTTCAAAGTGCACGGCCAGCTGCCGCTCCATGGCATGACGGTAAGAGTACACTCACTCACTCTTTCTAATCGTGCCACCGTGCACAGCCACCATGCACAGCCACTGTGCACGTCGGCAGCAGCCTGGCATCTGACAACAGCTCAAAGCTGCCTCTTCTCCAGCCGTCAGGGTAAAAGCAGAGCTGTGTGAGTTATGATGCTGAGGCGAACTTGCCCTGCAGTGGCTTAAATTAATGAGGCGAACACTAAGTCAATCGACTGACGTCCATCGCTGTGCCAAAATACAACAAAAACGACCCACACGAAACAAAAGGCCCGTTTGGAAGCCAGTAGAATGCATTCTGAAGGAAATGGGGTACCGACCTGCTGCCAAAACCAGTTAGCAGCTAAATACTGAAGTAACGATCAATAAAACTGTTGTATCGCAGTTGAAGGAAATGATCAGCGCTGCCAATATGGAGATGCTGTCTGCATGGACTCCTGCATACGCCCGTTTACATTACACACAGACTCCATCTAAGTATCAAGACACTTGAGTGTTCAGTCCGTAGGCTAGCCCACAGTCACTCACACTAAGGTCAGCATAGCAACAAGCTGGGCCAAAATAAGACTACTCTGCTTAAAACAGCACAATTTTAAATTCTTAATTAATGCCATGAATGTTGTAAGTACTTTAAAGGCCCCCCACAGGTGACATCACAAGTGGGAATGTGACGGATAGAGTTTTACTAGTATTATGTATTCTACTAGCATTATGTACGTACATTGCATTCTGACACTGTGTGTATCTCTCTCTCCTTGAACCTCCAGATCAGAGAGAGCGAGGATGAGTGGGGCGTGCCTCATGCCTTCACTCTGATTGGCCAGCAGCAGTCAGTGGTGGTGGCAGCCAGGTATGTGCATGACATCATCGTTAGTTTGTTCATGAGGGATTCGTCCTCATGACCGTCTAGACACTAGAGTTCACTCTCCTTACTCCTGCTCACTGGGGGTGGGGGGGGAATTGAAGGATAAACTTGTTTTAAATTAATTGAACTTAACTTAATTTAACTTTCACACACATATTTGGTGCTGAACCAACAGTGTGCCCTCTAAATGTCACCATTGGGTGCAGCGTGCATGCATGTGTACGTGTGTGTGTATGTACACTGTTTTGCGTGTGTGTGTGTGCGCGCGCAAGCAGTGTGCGTGCACTGGGTCCTGACGTCCCCACCTGTCCCCCCAGCTCCTTGTCAGAGATGGAGAGGTGGATGGAGGACATCAAGGTGGCTATAGACATGGCCGTAGAATCCAGCGACGGCCCCGCGGCCGACCTCCTGACCTCTCCCATCGACAACAGTAAGTCTTTAGATACGTAACAGTCAAAGGAACTCCTGAGGTCGTTTCCAGGACACATGACAAGAAAAGTATGCGATTGATATGAGATTTATGGTTGTGTACATTAAGTTGATTTCTTTACAGAATATATATATATATATGTTTTTATTATTAGTCTGTTGGAATTAGTTGATCGACAACCGACGACGATCCTAAAGGCTGTGAGTAAAACCAAGGAAGTTTAAAAGAGTGGAGTCTGCACACTATATATGGGAGGTTTATTTTCACCAATAAAATTATGTCAACGTGTCCATCACATTCAGACCTTAGTCAGGAGTGATGGAAGCGTAGACATTGTTTTTATCGATGAGATATTTAGATTATTAATCTAAAGTCTGATTGGTGAGACTAGTGATCTAAGACTTGAGCTAAAACTAAACGATAAATGCTAAATCCATGCCGTATCTCATAGAGAGATGTGAGAGCTACGTCTCTTAGCACCCTATGACCTGGGGTCATCAGT
Source organism: Bathygadus melanobranchus (assembly GCA_900302375.1). Classification (NCBI taxonomy): domain Eukaryota; kingdom Metazoa; phylum Chordata; class Actinopteri; order Gadiformes; family Macrouridae; genus Bathygadus; species Bathygadus melanobranchus. The sequence continues at coordinate 12,712 of OMKP01060024.1, read as the reverse complement.
TAACTTTTCCCCTCGCAGTAACGGCTCGACTAACTGACTTTCCCAGAATTCCCCGAGGACTCCTCGGCGGAGGCGGAGTCCGAGGACGACATGGCAACGCCGCGGGGGTCCCTGGAGAAGCCCTCCGCCCACCGTGCTAACACCACAGTGCACGTGTGCTGGCACAGGAACACCAGCGTGTCTATGATGGACTTTAGCGTAGCCGTGGAGGTACCACAACGAAACCTACCAGCCTTAACTGTTCGTCTCCTTTTTTCCTTCCTTCCTTCCTTCCTTTCGTCCCTTGCTGCCGCCTCCTGCCTCCTTTCTCTGTCCGTACCTGAGTATGTGTTGTATCTCCTGGTTTTGTTTTTTTATCCACTGTGGTGATCTTGTCACTGGGAACAGTGCCCTCTAGTGGTGTGCTTTGTCAGTCTAATCTTAATGATTTTATCTTCTTTCTATATATATATATATCTTATAACAATTGTTTTGAGCAATAACAACTTGTAAAAAATCAGTCATAAAGCCACACAAAATCCATATCCAGAATTGTGTGGTTGCGTTTACATTTGCTGTCCTCCTCAACGTATCAATATGACATAATATGATAAATATATGATAAATACAGGCTTCCAAGATGACCTGACAACATGACATCTGCTGTGAGGGTAATGTTCCTATCGCTTTCTGTCTTCTGGGGTTGATTTATGAATCCATAGAGCGATAGAGGGCAGTATTGACGATGCACTAGACCCCACTAAGATCCTCATCTCACCACTAACAGTCAATACTGTCACTGCTGGTCATGTTGGGGACTGACGTAACCTCCGTCCTTTCGGTTCACAGTTCACAGCCCGGCACGGACGCCACTACACTGCCACGCTGTGTGTTCATGTCCCTGCATGCTCGCGTTACACCTACTCAGTCTCTGTGTTTTTCTGTCTCCTCCCCTCCTTTCTTTTTTTCTCGTCTTTCTTTCTCTCTCTCTCTCCCTCTCCCCTGTGCGTCTGTCTCTGTTTCTGTTGCTGTGTGTCTTTGTGTCTGTGTGTGTGTGTCCCTCACCCGCCCTCCCTCGTGGTAGGGGACTCTAGTCCACACACTGAGAGTGGGGTCCCCCTGGTGGGGCCCGCCAGCGGCCCGGGCCCCGTGCCCGTGTCTCTGATCTGCTGGTACCGTGTTCAGAGCCTCTCCTTTAGTGAATCCTGCAGGAGTCTGGAGGTAAAGCTGCCAGGCAGCCAGGAGGGTCCCACTGTATCTATAGTGAGAATAACAACTCTGTAGGCATTGGTCTACTGCATAAAGGATGGAATTTGATTGGATCCTGTGCTACAAAACATTTGTAGTTGAACGGAACAATTTATTTTTAAAATTGCCTTCATATAACAACTTGTTGGTTAAAGTCAATAATTTAATTAGTTTTCAGTAAAAGCAATGATAGAATCATGATGATGTTAACTTTATAATGAGGTTATAGCCTGATATCTATATCTCTATATCAATGGCTATCTGTAACTTTAAACACATCAAACGCTACATTTACCATAGGTGTCAGAAAGTAAGTATAACTCTCCTAAAGGTGTAGGGGTAGTATTTGGTTTCTATTCCAAACATTTATTATACGATCTAAAATGCGCTTGTCTCTCGTAGAACCAGTTGTCGGGGAACTTGCTGAGGAAATTCAAGAACAGCAATGGATGGCAGAAGCTGTGGGTGGTCTTCACCAACTTCAGCCTGTTCTTCTACAAGACCCACCAGGTGAGGATCTGCTCGCCGTTCACCGCCTCCAGTGTGTACTCTCTGTTCACCTGACAACGTCACGCGTCCGTGTCAAATGTCCGACCTGGGTGCCAAGTGCCATTCCAAAGGATGGCTTGCATTTATACATAGCACGCTTCTAACCCTGGTGGTGATCGCTCAAAGCTTATAACAATGAATGTCTCACCATACGTTCGTACACACGTTTGGCCTCTTGAAAAACGAAACCATCTCAAGTGGGTTGTCTTTCACGACATTCAAAATGGATTTGCACGCCAAAATACCTTCCTTTGCTGGACAACATATATTTACATTTACCTTCAGGACATTTGGCAGACGCTTTTGTCCAAAGCAACTTACAATAAGTACATTTGTCGAAAGAGGGAAACAATATATCGCGTTACAGTACAATTTTAATAGAACTAGTTTCAAACACTCCTGATTTGTAGGTCAATAGAACAAGTTACAAGCTTATAATTGCTAGATATCTGCGAGCATTGTAACTACTAGGAAGTAACCGCTGTTTATCTCTGCATCTCTCTAGGACGACTACCCGTTGGCTAGCCTTCCTCTGCTGGGCTACTCCGTCACGATACCCAGCGAGTCGGAGAACATCCACAAGGACTACGTCTTCAAGCTGCACTTCAAGTCGCACGTCTACTACTTCCGCTCAGAGAGCGAGTACACGTTTGAAAGGTCTGCCGGGTTCCGTAGTGTTCCACTGGGTCCCGCTGGACATGTATAGAGACAAACGGAGCCGTTCCGACCGCTAGCTGTTACTAATCCCACTGTTCTTCGCAGGTGGATGGAGGTCATCCGTAGCGCTACCGTTCCTTCCAGCCGAACCCGCATCCAGAACCGAAAGATGGAGTCCCGTCCTCACTGAGTCAACCCACTACCCTCTCTCTCTCTTCTCTCTCTTCTCTCTCCTCTCCCAGCAGGACAGATTCTCTCTCTATACCCTTCATCTCCTCCCCCTCAAAATCACATCTTCAAAGCCTCAGATTTTATCAGGGAAGGGGTGGTTGATATTCTACATTTCAGTTCAGAGTTTTTCTTTCCCCTCCCCCGACCGGGTTTTTAGTTTCTCCACGCATCCGAGACCTTTGACCTTTGTACAAGTGACCAGTGTCCGTGGACACGTGTGGTGCTTTTTAACGCTTTAATGGTGACACGTCCGCTGGTATCGACTGCATCAGAGACTGCATTTCTTTGCCGTTTTTAACTCAACTCTGAAACCTCTTTTTTAAGATGTCATTTTATACAGTTTTTTCTAAACGCTCTGAACCACTACCGACCTTTCTGGCTTTACTTGTTTGTTGTTTTGTTTTCCATTGAGTTGTTTTAACAACAGACGTGTATGTACGTGGATAGATAGATATTTCGTAAGGAAAACAAAACGTTCGAGGTCCAACACGGTACTACGATCACGACGCTGACATCAGGTTTTTTTTTTGTGGACTTTTTTGTCATTCTCTTGAAAACGGCTGCTCTGGTAAATCCTTGGAAGTTCAGTGCCAAACACTTTCAAATTCTATTTTGCTATGGAAAGGTGCATCTCGTATTAGCCCATGTTTCAACGGTCCCATGGTGCATTGTGTTCTGTTTGTGACAAAACACGACAGCGATGTGAATCCAAATATACCACCGTCACAAAATTGAAGACTATTTAGATGTATTTTTTGAATCTAGGCTGCATCACAATGCAGTCAGGGTAGCAACCATCACCAATAATTCCATTTCAAGTAAAGATCTTTCTTTTTTTATCATATTTGCCGATCTTTGTTGTATGTGTATGTATACTTTTTACTGTATGGATGTTTTTTAAATGAAGTCTTGAGATGAAATCTAACGTTGACTGTATGGGGGGGGAAATACAAGAGATAGAGATACTGGTCGTTTGTGTATGAAGGAAAACTTGTGATGGAAAGCTTTAAAGATGGTGTACAAAAAAAAAGAGAAGATATTAACTTTCAGTTCTCCACGCCGGTGCCCTCGTGTTGAAAAGCCTGGCTGGTGTGAAGAGATGGTTTTATGGATCTGAACTCAATGGAAATATGCATCAAACAGGGTTATTGCGGTGTGGCATTTTAGATGGAAAACGTCGGTTCTCCTTTGGAATTGTTTTTCATACAACAGAGAGCTCTTTGGAAATGAAAGCAATAAACACCTCACTTTAACTTTAGTTTCCTGTCTGCTGTTCTTTTGTACATAACGGAGCATGTTTAGACTTGGTCTACGTTATTTGAACTCATTTCACAACACCAATTGACGAAAACTTAATTTGGTAGGCTACAAACATAGTAGGTATCAAAACAGGGCCACAGACTGCAGGCCAGAATGCATCAAAGGAATACATACAAGATATTAACGACATACCAATGTATGGGTGACTTCCCTGTTAGTTTCACTAAACTTTCCATTCCTCCTATTAATTTGATCCCGTGACTTATATTGTGAGCGAGATTTGTTTCATCACAGCTTGGCATTATCTACCTTTAAGTATTTTTCTAGGTTATTCCAACAAACGTTTTGCAGCAATTACTTAGGATTTATTTCCACCAGTTATTGGAGATTGATCCATATAATTTCGGCGCATTCCTACAGGTGGCGTCACGGCTCCAGGTGTTCAGCTGACGCATTCGCTATGAAAGCTCCACCCCGCAAAGTTAGCCCACCATGTGAATGCAAGTCTTAACGGCCATAACCCAGGGCTGTTACTTTTAACCAAAGTAATTTGAGACAAAACCCAGCAACACACTTCCGTCAGAAATCTGCAGACAAAGTCCTGCGTATGTCACCATTGAGACGCACGGGCGTTTTAGTCTGTACAATCTTAGCACCGTTAAGGACACATTCGGATGCATTATTTTCCCACAGCAATTAGTTGGCCATGCCAACATACACAGCGTGTTCAAGGTTAAAAGCCGCTCAAAGTCCAAACTAGGTGACTAATCAGCAGCGGTGGGCGGGGCTTCGAACCGGCAAGGGGCGTGGCCCCGTGCGGCCGACGGGATTGCGCCTCCTGTGTGGCGCAGGGCTGGGAATAAACCGACCGCGTTCACAAAACGGCGAAAGTACACAGGGAAAGTATGGGGATTACCATGTCAACAGTGGCTACGGGGGGAAACAGCGTGTGAATAATGTAAACATAAAAAAGTTACATTATGAGATCAAGAAGTGCTACTGCTGAACCAATCTGTGAATCACAACATGCTCCGGCTTCAACCCCGTGGTGCGCTTTAACGGGATCAGAGAAGTGGACAGACCGGTTGATTCATTTTCGTTTTGGGTAACTCTGGTTTACATTTTCGGTTCTGCTGCGCCTTCATTGATGAGAAGTGGTGCGCGGCGATGGCCACCCCAACTCACCCCGAGACGAGGAAATTTACCCGGGGGCTGGGCAAGCCTGGCACCGCTGCTGAGCTGAGGCAAAGCGTCTCCGAGGTCGTCAGGACGTCCGTGTTGGTTGTAAGTACACAGCGATTTAAACAACCTCACGCAGTGTCTTTCATATGTATATATAGGCCCTACGTTCCCCCCGGGGCTAAGGAAGGTGTAGCCAGCGCACGCATGTTCCCCATAAACCAAACAAATACCTATCCTGAAGTTTGAACCACCCGACACAGGACTGTGCACATCCTAGAAGCCTATTTATTGCACAACTCTATACCTATGTACATTCACAACTTGGCCAATGTATGTTACATGGAGAATGAGGTTGCATTGGTTTTATTTTTTGTTATTTGCGTAGGCTACGTCATGAGGCTCCCCTCTTATGATTATCACTAAAAACAAAAGATAATAATACAAATAAAAGGCATTGTCATAGTCGTGCGCGTTAACGCACCACACATTGCCATAGTTGACTCATGACCAAGCAATGAAGCCCTCCGCATGTAGTATATTTGCGCGTCAAGGACGCAGACAAGCAATTCCTATAAATACTTTTGTGTGTGTGTGTGTGTGTGTGTGTGTGTGTGTGTGTAAAAGCTCACAAGGAGAATAAGGAGCGCATCTGTGGCCATATTGTGATCGGCGTTTGCTTGGATGTTGAGTCTGCTTGTTACAACTTTCCTGGGGTTGCTAGGTAACGGAACCGGACACCATCCAGGCTCTCTGTCAGGGAAATGGAATCCCGAGTCAGGATCGCAGACACAGAACCACACCTTCATATTATTTATTCATTCTCTTTCTTGTGGGGTCCCAGAAGCGGGGCCCGGGGCAGGGAGAGAGGAGAAAAAAAAACAATATAGAAATGCTTGTGTGAGAGCTCTTGGACTTGTTTACAACCAAACGCAACTGTAATGTATCCACGCCACTGCATTGTGGTGCTGGTGTCGTGTGGATATTTCATACATACAGATTCCCTTTCCTGGGAATGGCACACTGCCTGTTCGCTGAGAATCCTATGGGAAAGTGGGCTGTAGCTGTCGTAGCTGTCGAGACAGAATTGTGATTGTGACACAAAATCCCGTCCCCACACACTGTTCGTAATGAATTCCACCGTGAAACATGTACATATCTTGTGACATAGAGCCCAGATTGTTGCCAACCTCGTTCCCT
>OMKP01060020.1:3530-17209 GCA_900302375.1 Bathygadus melanobranchus | reverse complement strand
TGATATATGAGATATATGAATACATGAGAAATAACAGTGATTTTTTTTATGGTAACCACCACAGGATTTTCTCTAGCTGTATCACTGACAAAGCGAGTCCATTGACTTAATAAACACTTTTTTAGCCAGTAGTATAAGTCATCACTGATTTGAGTCACCTGACTCTATCATAATATACATGTATTGAGGAGAAAATCCTTTAGGTAGAGAGCATGGCAAAAAGAAAAGAAGAAAGATGATTTATGGCTATTGAAAAAAGATACATTTGACACAATGGCAGCGTTGGCTATTGTGCCATTTACCACACACAGAATTGAGAAAATTGCTTCTATATTGAGGTTGCCCTTTGCAGAAACTATTTGTGTTCGAAGTTAGCATTTACATTTCCCAATTCACTCAGGAACTCCATATGATATAAGACAACACAATCATGGGTAATGATAAGGCTCCACAACTGCAGTTGCTAAATAACGTTTCATAAGCTAGGGGAAGAACACCGCTAATACAGCAAGACCAGGAATGCAATTTGCTGAGCCACAGGTTTTTTTTAAGGAACATTCACTCCCAACAGATGAGGTTTGACCAACTTTGTGTGTGTGTGTGTGTGTGTGTGTGTGTGTGTGAGAACAGGAAGATTAAAAGTGGTTGTAAGCAATGTTTACATTTTAATAATGTTCATGAAATGTTGCAACTGGGGCTTCACTTCGCACTCGCTAACAATGTACAGTGTGAGGCGTAAGCACGGTTACCCGATGCCCAAACAACTCCCTATTCTGATTGTTGCACAGGAAGTTGACCAAAACACATATGTGTGAGAACTGCCAAGAGACGACAAAGAAAGAAATGAGCAATCGTCACAATAATAACCTGTGCCATGATTTTCCTGTAGGTATAAATCCATTGGATATACATGAATCCAATTTCTTTACAGCGGAAAACAGAACTCAAGACTCAAATGTAGGCCTCTGATCATACAAGGGCACACACTGGGGCGGCAGTCTGATTCCAGAAAGTCCTCTTCCATCAGTCGGAATCGAATCATGTTGATACAAAGCATAGTGTGGGAACTATTGACGTTACACTAGAATGTGGTGAGTGCAGAGTTGTTGTTGAAATGGACCCTGATGAACCGCCAGCATCCTTGTGGAAAACACAGAGGAGAAGCCAGAGTATGAAGAAGCCCCGTTATCACTAAAGTTTCCTTGTTTGGCAACATTATTCCCTCTATCAAATTACATTCTAGCTTTCAATGTGTCGTTTTTTTCTTTTCTTGGTGTAAACAATAGATGATGTTTCGCATACGATTAAACCACCCATAACGTTTAAAAAGGATCGCCGCCATCTTGCAACGACACGTCCTTGGTTATCATAAGACAAAAGACCAAAAGACACTTATACATCGAGAAAGAAAAAAAAGTAAACCCTTGAGGCCAACAGAATCTGGTTTGATGTCGTATCCTGGGGCCACGTTAATTTGAAGGTGTGGGTGTACTGTCTGGATACAAAACACACGTCACTTGTAAATGTGACTGTGGCCAAAGTTTGCGTTGGACGTTCACACTTCCATGTATTGGCTTTTCTTTTTAGGTAAGAGCAGACTTCCTTGTTGAGCTGTTGTGAAACAAATCAAGCAAGGAGCAAATGATGCTTATTGTTCTAAGGCTTTGGGTTTAAAGAGCTATAGCTTTGATGTGGTAAACTTGGTTGGGTGCAAATCAAATATTAAGCGTTGCCATTCCGGGTGGCACGCTCCCCAACGGTAAAAATAAAGGATTTAAACCCAGGATGCCAAAATGAACAAAAAATAACAAAATCCTGCCATCAATCGAAAGCGTTGGTAGCATCGCACTGCTGCATTACAAGAGAAATAAGGCTGTGTATATGTTGTCGTTCACAACAATATCAATCATCACCAGGGAGCGGTCATATTCAGGGTTTTTCCTCCCATTCTTGAAACTTTTGATCCTGCACACGATTAGCGTGAAACCAGCCTCTCGAGACAGTCAGCCAGTTGAAGCAGAAAGGGCTCGTTTTTTTTTTTGAGATGCCTTAGTAGTAGTAACAGCGAGGGCTGGCGCGTTGTCATTTGACAATGTCACCGTGTGTGTTTGTGTGAGAAACGAACGTAAAACGAGTGCAGGCACATGACATTAGTGGAAGTTAAAAAAAGATGTAACAATGTATGATCCTGGAACACTAACTTTACTCTGAGCAGTTTTGACAGAAACTGAGAAAGCTCTGTGACTTCACAGTCTCCTCCTTTCTCCTGACATATCCATTGTCATCACGGCATTATTTGAATGAAAAATAAATGTAAATATAGCTGATTTGAATGTAGATTATTTTTTGTTAAAATGGTAACAGACACAGTATAACCATAGTTTCTAAATAATACAATAATTACAATTTAAAAGGAAAACAATAATAAAATACCTATTGTTTTTTTGTTTCTTTTTTACTTAACCATATAACAACACAACAAGAATCCTAAAATAATCTAAACCGGAGAAATTAAATAATTTAACATATCTTAAGACATATAAATTTACATTATATACATTCATTTCAGAGTAGCAAGTGTGTTTTTGATCTTCGACCGATGACTCGTTCTCGTCTCCGCAGAGAGTTCAGAGTTTCTGTTGCCGTAGCGATGTTCCGCCCATCAGGGTTCATATAATGGAGGGATGGCGTCCTTCGAACTAGTTGTGTCATTTCCAGTGGTTTACCAGTATTGTATCTCGTCTGGCACCCATCTGCCCGGTGGCAGAGTGTTCCATGGCTTTGGAGCATGGCAGAGGTCCACACTTTGATTGAAAATAAAAAATAAATTAAAAATATATAGAATATATATTTATAAAAAGAAAGTGAAGTAGTTTTCCTTGGGTAGTTTGATCTTCTTGCCAAGCTCTGCAAGGGTTACGAAAGAAATCAGTTTCTCTTTTTCCTTTTTTTTCTGGGGCTTTTGTTTTTATCTTTTTTATGCGTGATTTTCTTTGTTTTATTCATGTTTTTATTATTTTTCACTGTTTTATATTTTTTGGTTGACAAGAGTGCTGAAAGTAGGTTGTTGAAAGTAGGTCATGACAGACAGAGAGCTGTAAACAGAGAGTTACAGCTAATGTACATGTCTTAGCAGGTAAACAAAATGCAAAAGTGCTTTTATTTTTAAAGACTGTCCTTTTTTTTTGTATGTCTTTTGTTTTCCACGTTTAGAAAGAAGTAGGAGGCACTTGGGTCCATCTCAATGGCGACAGTCAGTCAGACCACGCTTCTAATCTCAGGATTGGGGGGGGGGTTCCGGGAAAAGTAGTTGTTGACGTGGGCAACTCAGAAAGGCTAACGTTAGGACCTGCTCTTACGAACCAATGTTTAGTAACCTTGGTTTGGTTGGAGTTCGGCTTTAGAGGACAATAAAGACATAAACATAAACACAGGGCTAACTCTCTGAAAACACAGTGATTGGTGATGATGACGCGTTTGATTCAAAAGTTCACTTTTTTTCTTCTTCTGTTTCCTTGACGGTTGTGCAATGAATGTTGTCTGGTCCCAGTGCAGGCCATGGGGGACAAGGTATTAGGGTTAGGATTAGTCGTGCATTGATGATTACTGACTGTCGTCCGGAACGCAGTCGTTTAAATTAGCCACAATAGCCTGCATTATGCCATATACCATTTCAGGCCATTTTATCAAAATGTAACCGTTGGTCTTTTGGGAAAAAGAAATATGACCAGGACGGATTTAATGGCCAACACATTTTCATGATGATTTGAAAATGATAAAGTTCCCCAACTTCATGGGCCATGGTACATTGCTAGTAATGTGCTAGGCTAGTACATTATTACCTTGACTTTTTCAGAAGGACACATTTTGCCATGATTTTTGATAAGTTGAATTGTAGAGGGGGAGAGATTTTAGTGAGGTCAGACCGGGCTGAGGGTCAGAAAATAAATGTCACATTTCATTGGTAGGCATGTTTAAATCTTACATTTAATTCGTTGCCTTGTTTAAACTTTCAGGAGACAGGGTCGGAGTGTTCCTGACATCTGCAGGCCCTGGATTCACAAATGCAGAGACTACTTTCTAGATAGCGTCTGTCACCATTTGGGACTTCATTATTATTGAATTAAAGGAGGAGTGTTTAAGTTACTGTTGCGGAAAGGAATGGGGCTATTACACAGTCTGAAGACCACTGTATGAACTGTATTTTCTATGCAATGAGCGATAGGTCTTTCCAAGAATAGGCTAGGCAGGTGTGCATATATATATATACAGTATATATATATATATATACATATCTATGCTGCTCTGCTGCTACAGTTGCTCTAAATTAATAAAAACTAAAGTATTAAGCTTTAAGGGCCTGCACGGGGTTGCCGATAGTTTGGATGCTAACAGTGAAAGGAATCCAGTCACGTTTAACCCCCAATGTCACGTGTGCAAAGACGTGGGACCAAAAGATGTGACAAAGAGCATACAAAGAAACATCAGAGGAATCCACTGGAACTCACGAGGAATCACAATACTATATAATCCAATGTCAATTTTTCCAGTATGGTGGCAAATTAAATTAAATTCCTTTAAAGAGTCGTACCGCTATCTGTCAGCTATTCATCTATGCTTTGACCTCGTGCTCGGTCAAAAGTCAGTTTTTTCTCTGTATAGCAGGAGATACACGGCAGATCCGCTCCCATCCAATATCCAACTGATCTGTTACTTGTTCCGATCTGATGTAGTCCGATCTGAGACCTGCCCCTTTTCCCCTCTGCCTTCTTGTATGTCTACCCTAATATATCCAGATAGACGGGCGCAGCCTTCATCATGGTGAAGAGCATCTTCTGAATGTCCTTAATGTTCAGGCGTTGTTGAGGCTCCCTTTGCCAGCAGCCCAGCATCATGTCATAGATCTCCTTGGGGCAAACCCTGGGGCGCTCCAGAACCCTGCCCTGGGTGATGCACTCAATCACCTGGAGACAGATAAACGCACACGCACAAGTTAATAGGAATTCAGGGAGTTTAGTTCCCCCGCCAAAGGACAATGCTACTAGCATCATTTTGCCCACATTCCATCATCAGAGATCGCGCACAGCTTTAATGAAGTTTGATTGCATATGCATATGCTACGTGCTTTAACTTACTTTATCAAGCACCCTCACTGCAAATCATGTTTAAAAAAACCTTGAGCACAACATTTCTCCAAGACAAATGCTCATGGTAATGCCAAAAGTCAAAATGAGACTGGCGTGCCCCTTAAATATTTATACATTTTGCATTCAATGCTGTGCAGCAGGTGTAAATGTCATGCATTATAGATGGGGTGAATATACATCCACAACCCCATAGCACAATAAAATCAGTTCCACCTATAATACATTCCAATGAAAAGCACCAATGTTTTCATGGGACTGTATTATGAAGTGACTCTGATCCGATATCTAATTAAGATTCTACAATAGCGGTGATGTAGCATCTTTTATACTTCAGGTTTGTTTAAGGTCACCTCAGCATACTGCGTTGGGGCTTCATTTACCTCGTTGTTGGCCAGCTGGAACCAGGGCTGTTTGCCGTAGGTGAAGATCTCCCACAGAATGACTCCGAAACTCCACACGTCGCTCTCAGTGGTGAACTTCCTGTACATGATGCTCTCTGGGGGCATCCAGCGAATGGGCAGCATGGTGTGTCCTCCCACCTACACACATACACACACACACACACACACACGCACACACACAAAGACAGACATACACACATACACACACACATGCACAGATTACAGACAGTGCTGGGTGAAAACCAAGATTCTGAATGGAAAGAACAGACACAGGATAGTGGCACAAAATACATAAAAGACTTTAAAACAACAGTTGTTTTGTCACTGGTTTCATTTGGGTTTTCAAAGTGTTATGACGCATGTGATTAAATAATTGTGGTGCAGCGAGTTACGCTTGACATGACCCCCACCTCAGAAGCCATAGAGGTTAGGCTAATTGGAGACCCCTCAACGTGTGTTTTGGGGGCGGGCAGCAGAGTTTTGTATATCTGAGTGTCGGGATATACTGCTCAGCGTTCAGCCAGGACTGAACGGGTAAAGCACACGTTGTTACACCCCGGCATGAGGCAGCGTAAGACTTGTTTTTTTAATTGGATCTGTTTCTTAGTCGGGACATGCTATTCACTTTTGTGTAAGGATATCCAGAGATGTAAGCGTTCACTGAAGCACGGGTCCAACTGCGAACTGATTTCAAATGCTGATGCATTCAATAAAATGAACTGGAGATTGATGTTGCGTGTCGTTAATAATAAACTATTTCGAAAGAAGTGCCTGTATTGTTAATCATGTTTTAAGCGATTACAAAACAGTAATAATCCCACATTTTGCTGTGTTCTTTTTAAATGAAACAAAGAAATAAATGCAATCAAATGTAAATGGTTAACATGCGCTGGTGAAAGAATGAACATGAATGAATCCTGGTTCTTTCAATATTTGTGAAGATGAGCAGACTAGATCTGTCGGAGAGCCTGAACATTTGGAGGAGTCCTGGTTATAATATGCAACATGTTGCCTGAAACATTCACACGACACATCTCACCTGAAGTCCCGCAGTAGTTCTTAGATATGCCTGTTGCAAGGTTTTACAGGATGTAAGATCAGGCTTATTTATTGTATATATTGTATATGTATATATTTTATTTCCTCAATGTGAAAATACTGCAGGCTATACCAGCAAAAGAGCAGTGGGAAGAACGATCAAAGAGTAACGATAAAAAGAGATGGAGAGGGAGATTAAAAGGATAGACGGTAGAATGGAAGAAAATAAGGATTCTTTGAACCAAGTCTTTCCTGCGATGTGAAGCACTGTTTTATATTGGAACCATTTCCTACCAAAACTGCCTCCTTTAAATGATTTGAACTCATTATTATACACATTTCAACGTGTGGAACCTGGAGTAATTGAAGTCTGCTGCCCTTTTATTTTGTCTCCTCTTAGCTTCTGCCTGGCATAAAAAAAGTTACATTAACTGAGTTGAATCAGTTAAATTACTTTTTTGGCACACACACACACACACACTCACTCACCCACACACACACACACACACACACACACAAAACTTTCAATTCCCTCATTGGATAGTTTAAAAAATGCACAAGGGTCACAGAAGGGGCAATACTCTTTAAGCATATTCTAGTCTTGCTCTGCAGTGATATCAGACGCTCCCTTTTCCCTTTAGTGCCCCTGGACAATGAGCAAGGGGATACTGTATATGAAAGGCATATATACTTTGGTGAGCTCTTGAGTGTATTTGAGTCCACGGCTACATTTGCATTCTTGAGTGTGTTTAAGTACATGACTGTTTTGGAGCTATTGAGTGAACCGGTATTTGAGTACTTCATTGTTGTAATGTGTAGAACATTACAGGGACTATTTAGTTGTGTACGGATACCTGCAATGTTAAACCTGTTGACTGACTCCGCGCTAACAAAGATAAGTGTAACATTGTAATATTAGACAAAGATGGCTTACACAAGTCACAAGGCAAAATTAAGGCTGTACTTAAGGTGCCTCAGCCTGAAAACGTGTCGCCGTCGAGATCCTACTCAGGGCTTTCACTTCAGCATCGCTGAGAATGGTTGACCAATGGTTCACATTGATAACTGACCATCAGCCTCTTGTGTCTATATTTAACCTGCAGAAGGGCATTCCAGTTCTGACAGAATTGTGTGGCAGAGCACTGTTCCTGGGACATAGAATACATAAGTAGTAATACTAAACATGGTAACTTGGATGGCCTGCTGTCGCATGTTCCAATGTTGACTAATAGACCCAGCAGAAGTGTTTCACACAACACTAGTGCACCAGCTTCCTGTGACAAATGCTCAAATGCTCGGAGAGAAACACGCAACCACCCACGACTATCTAAAGTTTATGAAATGGCCTGGTGGCCTGGAATCGAAAAAAAACAAAACCAGATCGAGGACCTCACAAAGACCTGCTCCGGATCTCCAAGCATCCAGAACACACCACCACAAGCCACTCTTCATCGCTGGGAATGGCCTTCATCACCATGGCAACGGGTGCATATCGACTTCGCTGGACCATTCATGGACTCCATGTTCCTGACAGCAGTGCAATATAAACGGCTGGAAGTCATAAAAATGGAAATGAAAACACAATTTCTGCACCGAGGACCACATTCTCCAGGAATGGCCTACCACAACAATGCGCACAGACAATGTTTCTAAACAGAATATTGAGATCTTGCATGGACCTTGGGCCCAATGTTAGGCGAGAAGTAGAACACCAACAATATGAACGATAAAGCAACCAGAAGCTTTGGTGTAGGACAAGACGTACTTGCGTGTTGACTGACAAGTGGCAAGCAGGGAAAATAGCCACCAGAACTAGACCACCGATGTATACGGTGTATGTAGGCGACCTCACTTGGAGATGTGATCAGACCCTTGACACTCAGGTAGAACACTGGACACTGCACTTCCTTGGGTCCTCAGTAATAAACCCGCCGAGTGTGAAGTCGATCGGATGAACGGTTATCGACAAAATCGAAGGACAGACATGCATACAGTACATACATACTGTGGTTCCTCTAATTATAGTTGGATGGTATAGATCATAATACGTTAATTATCATTAATCAGGCATGTAGCAGCCCCCCGCCCCAATCTTCCACCTTCCAAAAAAAGACTTCTTGGAGCAAGAGGTCTTGTCTAATTTAGTCCTGTGTGTGGCTCCATGTCGAGGGCTGCCTAACATATGTCCTCTGGTGCACCGGTGACAAATTGTCTCTGTGGTGCCATACCGTGTCTTCTGTAGTCTCCCCAACACACACACACACACACATGCGCACATACACACACAGGCAGGCACATACAGACACACCACACACTCTCTCACATCCTGCATTTCCTATCCTCCTGTCATCTCTCCCACATTTTCTCATCTCTCTCTCTCTCTCTCTACTCTCTCTCTCTCTCTCTCTCTCTCTCCCCCCCCCTGCCCTCCTATTGGGAATGGACTCCTTATTGATTTCACCTGGCACATTTCTCTCTTCTCGCACTTTTCTTCAATTTGGGAAAGCGTTTTGGTTTCTCTGAGCCTGGGGCTAGTCGGGCCCTGAAGGCTAGTCCAGAGGCACTCTGACTCACAATGCAGGCGTACTAGGAGCCACGTGTCCGTGGACCCACATCGATTTTAATGAGGCAGAGACAAACTGAGGCGCCGGTTGGGGGAATAGTTTGGTTCGGTTCACCATGCTGTTAATTGTGTCTTTAGACCTTGGAAATACATTGAGGTTGTCCTCATCGCCCAGCACGGTGTCCACGTCGACAACAGCCGATGGACCGGCCGAGATGTAGAAATAATTCTGCCTGCGTTTGTAAGCCTATAGGTTACCGGCTTACGTGGAAAGAAAAGTCAACAATGTAAAGCTTCATTTGTCTCTTCATTTTCCAATGGACTGCTGGTAGTGTGTGTGTGTGTGTGTGTGTGTGTGTGTTTGTGTATGTGTGTTTATAGCTTTAGTGTTTGAATGCACCAATCTCCTCAGACTGGAATGGCCCCCCAAATGAGACTGCTATTTATTGGTCCTCAGTATTTGGATGCAAATGGAATGCATGGTAAATAGTGTTGTGCACTTTTGCTGACCCCTTTGTGTTGGATATCTCCCGGACAACTCAAGACATATGGCCGCGCACGGACCTCTCAAGCCAGTCGGCTAAGCGCCGCGCACGCCCGTTCTATCTGACTGCAGGGAAATAGCCTGCACATTAAAGAGAATTACCGTGGTGAAATTAAAATCTCTTTCTCCTCTTCCCTGTCTCCTTGCCATCGCTGTGTATGTGCGACCGCAGGATCGGAGAACCTCGGATGCATGTTAAGCAGAAGCCCGTTTTTTTTTTTTGCCCTCGCACAGGAAGCGCGCGTGGGAATGGGCGTGCGCGCCAGCACACACTCGCGCCGGTATTGCCAAGTACATGTGTTGGTGGGTGTTTGTGTGCGTGTGGGAGAGAGAGATTGCTTGTGTGATTGTGTGTGTGTGTGTGTGTGTGTGTGTGTGGGAGAGATAGATTGTGTGTGTGTGTGTGTGTGTGCGTGCAGGTCATGCTGTGCGAATACAAATGTGACTCATTGTTAGTCTTGCCTATTGTGTCCATTTCTGACTGCACATTCTTGCAGGCGTGCGTGCATATAAGGATGTGCGCTGCACACAATTGCAAGCATAAGTGTTGATCATTTGCTAGCACAAGCCTATATATATATATATATCCGTATATAGTCCGTGTGTGTGCGCGTGCGTGAGTGTATACAGGTTATATACGTGGACGCTAAGTGTTTTCGTCTGCATTGCTTTGATACCGTCAGCATATTTGTGCATGTGACTGCAGTTCAGACAACATTTGATCGGCAGGTTGTCAGCAACAGCAGCTTTTCAGAATATTTCTCACTTCCACGAGCACCTACAGGTATATAGGTGTTTACCCATCACTCATGTTGGCCACGGCCACATGACCGCTCTGATCCCATGTGTGCAGTCGTTGCATTCTAAACAGCAAATAACAATTGCATCACGGTTCAACCTTTTTCCTTGGAGCCTGGATTTAATTCAGGAGTCACACTTCCTGTTTCGCAAAGAGCACAGGTTCTATCTCACTCAACGCTGTTCCTATTTCCTGTTCCTATTTCTTGTTCCTGTTCCAAATGAACAATAAGAAATGATGGTGCCTTTACCGTCTGATGTCTCCAAAACTTTACGCAGCACATTAACTGGTAACTACAGTACATATTAACCCCCTAAAAGTCGAATAAAAACAAAAGTCTGTCTTTTTTTTCTCTCCAACGGAAACCCCTAGCGGGACATTAAGGAAGGCATTAGAGGTAAAATAGACCATGGGAGCTGCTTAGGGAAATGGGGCAAGATGGAGTCATTGACATTTACTGCCAAATACAAATGATTTCCCACCACGCCAATTAAAGTGCTTGGAGAGTCTGCTGAAAATCCCTCAGAGTCTCTGTTATTGTGCTCCAGAAATACAAACTTGTTCTGGAGAGCCAGAAGTGTATGCGCAGCATGGAAAAGTACATTAGAAAATCCAGCATCTTGGGGTCCCCGGCTCATTAGAAAATGATGACTTTGACCAAAAGTAATCATATTCTACATATGCAACAACAAAAAAAGCGTCAAGCGTGGACAATTATGAGCTGATCTTACCCGATAATAGTCTGTGCTGTAAATATCCCTGGACATTCCAAAGTCTCCGATCTTCACCAGAAGTCCGTTGCCCACCAGACAGTTCCTGGTGGCCAGGTCACGATGCACAAAGTGCTGGGAGGCCAGGTAGATCATCCCGGCCGCAATCTGGCTGGCGATGTGCAGCATCTGGGACAGGCCCAGCTCCCCGTTGGTCTGCAGGGGCTGTCCGTCCACCAGGATCATGGCGTCCGGCCCGTGAGCTCTGCAGACGTGATGTGAGGGGTGGGTGGGAATACAGAGGGATGCGGGGGAATCAGTGTTAATTGTACAATCGCTCAGTAACCATAGGAGCTGTTGAACTTTTGTACTCAGGCGGGAGTACGTTTTGAATCGTGAGCAAAATGAAAAACGGGGCGGGAGACCACTGCATTAATGAGGTGAGCTGGGTGACGTCTGGACTGTTTCGCAGAAGACCCAGTGCACAGACTGGTAGCCTGGCGTGGCCTCACAGGGTATATGTCATACCCAGTGGGGTCCCCTGAATAGGTGTTGGTGATTATTTACAGTAGGTTCCACAACCCTCCTGAAATGAGGTACATCAAAGGTACACCATTGTTGATCGCTATCAGAGTTGACGATTTCAATTGAATCTCGTTTGTTGCTATGTATTGTGATACATCATTTATGATATGCTATTCATGTTTTCTTTTGTCCTGTAAGGTTCTGTGTGCATATGATGAAGAGAGTGGTTGGTCAGAATGTTAAAAATAATATTTGATAACCTTGGGCCTGGACACATAGAGAATGACCGGTACATATAGTTATGTACTACTCTGTGTGTACATGTAATAGTTTCTCCCAGCTAGTGTTGCTAAGTTGCATCTTTCAAGGCACCAAAAGTCCAATAATACATACAAAACTGTGTGGGCAACACATTTTTATTTTTAAACAACGGATTCCTCTGTGAGACAAATCCAAGTGCATTGCTAGAGGTAATATCTCTAATACAGCACGTCTGGCATTTGGCTTTATTAGTCGTGAGTCACCGATATGAGTCAGCCTTAAACATGGAGCCCCGGGGTTAGCCGTCAGCTTATTTTACTGCAAACACAAAGCATTGCACTTGTACATAACTCCTCGGTGAGGAGGAGGAGAGCGACGGCTTGTGTGTTTGGGGTGAACTGGTGGGAAAGGTGAGCGAGGGAGAGAACAAATAGATGGAGTGGTGGGAGAGGTGTCTGCGAGTCCCATGGTGTTATGATCCGTGTAGCTAGCTACATCTGCTAGGGCCCAAGCTAACCCAAGCTGGGGCCATGCGTGTTTGGTTATTTCTGTGTGTGTTTGCTGTGTGTGTGTGTGTGTGTGTGTGTGTGTGCATCATGCTGCTACAGCTTCACTGGGCTTAATTCACTAATACTGCTAGTAAGCAGATCAGACATACATACACAACCACACACAATGCGTGTGGGTGTGTGTGTTTGTGGGGGCAGGAGGAAACTGTATGTGGGCATATGTGTGTGGGCTTACATGTGTGTGTGTGGGCTTACATGTGTGTGTGTGTGTGTGTGTGTGTGCGGTATGGAGCAGAGCAATCACTGCATGCTAAATTAGCAGTGTCCTGAATGATTTGATGCCAGTACTTTAATGGAAACACAATTACCAGGCCGAAATTAACTTCCAAGTCACCAAGTGACAGAGTGTCATTGTGCCCACACACACGCACACACGCGCGTGCTTCATGTGTGTCAGACAAATATCCTGTCAGTGACATTCAGGAGTACAGACTCCTCTGTAACTGCGACGAGGCAGTAAGCGTCTGTTCAGACGTTTATTTACGGTTTATTCCATTCCGTTTTACGTGACTGCCTGTGGGATTATCTAGTAATAAAAGTAGGTCATCTAACGTCAATCATAATCATACTTACAATATGAAGTCATAGTGGTTTTTTTGTGTTCATTTAGCTCTTTTATGCCTCTTCTTTGGCTTTCTTTCTTGTCTAGAATTTTCCCACTGATCCAAAATGGATTCAGTGATGAACTGTTCAGTTACCCATTTAAAACAAATTTAAAAAAACAACACGGAAACTGGGACTGCATCCATCTTTCAACTGGAGGGGGGGAGTTACACTAAATAAATAATAATAATAATAGAAATAAATACAAAAGAAGGGGTTCTCCCTTTTGCCTTCACACATCGGGACCGACCGCGACTGCTCTTGTCAAGAGTGTGTTGAAGCTCTCAGGGTGAGCCACAGAGGAGACCGGGCAGATAATGGTTTCTTGTGTTGCTCTCAACACGCTCTAACTGGCGTGTGTGTTCTTGCTTTGTTCCCCTGAGGCAGCCTCATCCATCAATCACCCGTTCATAACCGCGTTCACAGGACAGGGAACCCTCTCGTCTCCTCCCGATGCATTTTATTCCGGAGGACGGCGTGCGCCCGAACAGACTCTTGCATGACCACCCGTGTGTTGCC
>OMKP01060004.1:2529-12814 GCA_900302375.1 Bathygadus melanobranchus | reverse complement strand
CCTCCTCCTCGGGGACCCGGAGCTGCCTCCCTTCACCGTGGAGCCCAGCGCGGGGACCGTGGGCCCCGGGGCCTCGCAGACATTCAGCGTCCGCTTCTCCCCTCTGGCGGTGGCCAGGTACTCAGCCAGGCTGGTCTGCAGGTACATGTGTATACAATATGTACGTATATGTTCCTTTTATTTGTTGTTTTATTGACCTTTATTTATTCAGGAAGTCTCATTGAGGTAAGGCACCACTTTTGCAAGACAGACCTGATAGCGGTCATACCTCTCTCTCTCTCTCTCTCTCTCTCTCTCTCTCTCTCTTTCTCTCTCTGATATATTCCCAGAAGGGGAGGTGCTTGTGAAATCAGGGTGTACTCTTGGGGTAATTGATTCATGAATGTAAATTCATGTATGTGCTGGAGCGGGGGAAGTCCCACTGCAGTATATTTTGCATGCTGATATGTTGAAGCTGATGACACTCCCTGCTGCTGGAGATGAGAAAATGAGAAAAATGAAAATAGAATAGATAAGATAGAATAGAGATTTTAGCCACGCTCTGGCAAAAATGTCCTTGGTTGAAGGCTGTCTTTATTTGAACTTGACACAATTCTCAACGCTCATTCATTCTTTGTTCTTCCCGCTGTGTGTGTGTGTGTGTGTGTGTGTGTTCCAGCATCCCCAACCTGCAGGAGGGGGTCCACGCCCCCAGCGTGTCAGTGTGTGGCCTGGGTCTGCTGCCCCACGTCCACTTCCAGCTCACCGACTCCGATTACACCAGCGCCCGCCACCACGCCCCCCTGGACCCCCACACCAGGGTCATAGAGTTCCACTCTGTGGGCCTAGCCACTCCCACAACCAGGTAGCAGCATCTTTCCTTGGCGTTAGAGAGATTGGACTGGGCACGGAAAACGTAAAAGTATGTGTTTGTGTGTGTGTGTGTGTTTTCCGTCAATGTTCCAGGCATTTTGGCGTGGTGAATCCAACCAATAAGCCCTACTCTTTCCAGTGGGTCTGTCAAGACGAGGGGCCCTGCCCCTTCCGCTGTCTGACCCCCAGCGGAACCATCCTGCCTGGGAAGAAAGTTGAGGTACAGACAGAGACCGTATGACGCAATAGAACCAGTCAGGAGTCGGAGATAATCCAGAATACCATTTGTCAGCCTCGTTCCCAGACGTTCTCCTCTCAAGAGAGTTAGGGCGGGACTTCCGGGCATGCTTTAGCGCGAGAGGAGGGACTTTGGAGATTCCCGTAGAGGCGTTTCCGTTTCCGTTACATGCTCCTTGTCGTTGTTGTTCAATTCGTAACCTTCTCTCAGCCTAATTAGCCGATCAACGTCAACGCCATCGTCCTCCGTCTCCCCAACCCTCACGCGTTGTCGTCTATGTGTGGATCAGGTGAGTTTGGAGTATGCGTCGGAGCAGCCTGGGCTGGTGGAGTCGTCGTGGAGTTTCCTGGTCGAGACGCTGCCGCTCTCCGTTCCCTTCCTGCTGGTGGGCACCTCCAGGGAACCACAGGTGTGGCTGGACACGGCCCACCTCGATCTGGGAGACGTACTTGTTGGTCTGTAAAACGCACAGACCCCCACACACATACAGAAATAGCCGTTGAGTTTAATATATATATACGGTGAATGCTAAAACACATTGCATTTGGGTAGAATCACGCTGATCGACTGACAAATGAGACATTATATGATATGTGTGTGTGCGTGCAGGTCGCAGGAATGAGCGGACTGTGCACCTCGTGAACGGGGAGGAGTGTGTCATCCACTTCTCCGTGCTGCAGTCTTCCCTCCGCTCTGAAGACCACCTGCAGAGTCTGACCCTGCAGCCCACCACGGGCACGGTGGCGCCCAGAGACAGGTGATGGGGAATACACGCGTGCACGCACACGCACGCGCACACCCACACACACACACACACACACATGGATGCCTGCACGCACGCAGGCAGGCACACACATACACACAAAGCGCATGCACACGGATGCCTGCACACAGGCAGGCAAAGGCACGCACACACATGGGCATGCACGCACACACACGGAGGTCTGCGTCCCTCATCGACGCTGATATATCAACACTGAATCGATACACAATAACATGTATTTAACATGCGTTCCTCCTCTCCTATACTTCCTGTTGCCCCGGTGACCGGCGCAGACTGCCGCTGTCTCTGTGTGTGGCGACCGGCGGGGAGGGCTGCGTGAGGTTCCGCCCGGCGCTGAGGGTGAAGGGCAGGAAGCAGCCGCTGTACCTCGGCGTCCGGGCCGACGGCTACGCCGTGAGCGCCCGGCTGCAGCTCAGCGCTCCAGGTGGAGAGGCCCGGGAGGTCGACGCAGGCGAGCAGGCCCACGCGCTGGACTTTGGAGAGGTTGTCTCTATGTTTCTGTGCAGGCATATGTTGTATGTACGCAAATCTAGTTTTATGATGAGAATTTCATGTGTGATTCAGGCTTTCCATGTGACCACGTATTACTGTCATGCTGAATTATGAATAATCCATTCAAACAAATGTGTATGGATGTGTTTTATGTTGCGCCAATGAATGATCCTGTGCACGTTTTCATTTGTATTCTCTTCAGGTGGACCTGAGAGAGACCTCCACCTTCACCTTCCTGGTGTCCAACATGGGAAGGTTTAGTATGGGCGTGACCTTTGACCTGGCAGGTCCCCCTGAGCTGCTGCAGCACCTCGAGGTGACGCCCTCCGGTGAGGAGGCCACCGTGGATGTCAGCCAGCAGCTGGGTGCCTCGCTCTGCTTCCGTCCACACAGCAAATGTTCCCTCCAAGGCATCATGCTCCACGTCAAGGTGAGACCGACCTTCCTTGATTTATTGTAGTCTAGCCGTGTCTGGTGGCGGTAGTCATGGTAACGACAGTCACCTTAATCAGTGGATATAGTCCAGTCCAGTCATGTCTAGTTTTGTCACGGTGAGACCCTGCTAATCGATTGATGTAGTCTAGTCATGTCTAATGTGGTCACGGTAAGACCCAACTAATCTATTCATGTAGTCCAGTCATGTCTCGTGTAGTCACGGTAAGACCCAATTAATCGATTTATGTAGTTAATATATGTCTAGTGTAGTCATGGTAAGACCCAATTAATTGATTGATGTAGTCTATTCATGTCTAGTGTAGTCACGGTAAGACCCAATTAATCGATTTATGTAGTTAATATATGTCTAGTGTAGTCATGGTCAGACCCAACTAATCGATTTATATAGTAGTCATGTGGTCATTGCTTTATAGAGTAGTCTTAACAGTGTGTGTATCTTAAAGAGGTTAGCCCTCACGCTAATCTTTATAGCATAGCATGGCACCAACTTCCACTCTCATTGTTAGTGGACAGTGCGGGCAAGAGATTTGTTTTTCTTCCATGGAAGCTTTGTTTGAATAATTTACCGTTCCCCGATGCTGCCTCTTGCCAGCTTTTAACAGCTTGGGCTTAACCGCTCGAGCCCAAAGTTGTAGTTGAGTTGTAGTCGCCCGGGGTGTGTAGCCTGTCTCCAGCCTGTCTGGTTCTACAGGCGTACTGCCACCAGAGCTGCAGCATGTTCTTCAATATACTACCAAAGCAGGATGTCACGCTGCTCTCTCTCTGTCTCGCTCTCTCTGTGTCTCTATCTCTCTCCGTCTCTGTCTCTGGCTCTCTGTGTCTGACTCTCTGTCTCTCTCTCTCTAGTCAAGTCTGGTGTAGTCCTGTCAGACCCAACTGATTGATTCATATAGTAGTCACATGGTCATTGTGTAGATGAGTGTAACAGTGTCTAACCCTCATGACCTCCTGACCTCTCTGTTTCTCTTCCAGGTGAAGCACGGCTCAACGTTTACCTTTGCGGTCAGCGGCAGCGGCATGCCCCCCAGCCTCCACTTCTCATTCACCAAACACGACTTTGGGAAGTGCTTCCTCCACTCCCCGGGCGTGGAGCCGGCCTCCCAGACCCTGCTCATCAGCAACACCAGAGACAGGCCTATCAGGTGTGTGTGCGTGTGTGTTATTGTAGAATTATAGAATCCATAGGCTACTTTTTTGTGGCCAGTGTGTATTTGTTTCTTCTATGTTTACATTGCATTGTGTGTTTTCTTACTGTGCAAATAAACCGTCCTCAAAGTGTTCTTATTTGTTCGGTAATATACCTCGGTACAACCAATTTTCAGAACATTTTGAACAAAGGACGCTTTTCAAAAGTGACAGGGACAAAATCTAGCCACAAAATGGTGGCGACTTGTCCCTCGGTGTCCCCGGTGTAAATGACACTGATTGGACACAGCACAGAAAATAATTTACCTCTCCAGTCAATCCTAACCCAGTCAGATTTCTAACCCAATTTCCTTGTGCCGGGAGTCTACCCTGGCCTACCCTACCCAGTGCACTATGCTGCCCCCTATTGGCCAGTCAGCACGCCCCATACAACCTGTTCACGTAGCGCGTTTCCTCCTGCGCACACGGCTCCAGTATCCAGTGCCAGTTCGCCGACACCCCGCACTTGGAGCTGGATTTCCAAGCGGACGCGCTGCCCCCCGGTGGCGCTGTGGAGGCGCGGCTCACCTTCCGCCCGCGCGAGGCGCGGCGCTACAGGGACAAGATCACCTTCGTCGTCGGCCAGTGTGCCAAACAAGTGGTGGAGACCCTCGGACAGGGCATGGAGATCAAGGTCAGCCGCGCTCGTCGCTTCCATTAGAGGTTTGGGGGATGCGCTGCCTTGCTAAAGGGTGTGTGTGTGTGTGTGTGACACCCCTAGCTGGAGGTCGAGGACCCCGGCCTGCAGAGCGTGGACCTGGGGTCGGTGTTGCCTGGCCAACGGGTGAAGAAGCAGGTGTGTGTGGTCAACCGCAGCCACGCTGACCTCAGCTTCTCCATGCAGCTCTACACACAGCCCCCGCTGGACCACAGGGTAGGCAGGTCACCACACACACACACTGCCCTACATTATATTGTATTATTATATTATATAGCATTATTATTATTATTAGTATTATTGTATTATTTATAGTATTATTGTATTTTATTTCTTCTTCTTTTATGTATTTATTATGGGAAAATATCAGAATATACAGTATGTCGACTGACAACCTCTACTTGTGCAAAACAATGTCATTCACTCTCTCTGTGCGTTCCTATGGAAATGGTGCAGAGTAGGAGGAAATAATCCTGATATTATCTGTCCATTATCTCCTCCTACTCTGCTCCGCGGGAACATTATTCCTTCCCATGTAATCACATCTATCTGGCATGGAAGCCAAGCCCCAGTTAATGGAGAACTAGCCAGTGAACACCCAGTATTTGTCATCATTCTAGAATGTGATAGATTTGTGTTTCCGATAGTGACTGCGGTCTGCTGTCTAAACTCCTCATCTCCCTGTGATCTCCTGCATGCGGGGACCTCCCTGCAGGTGCTGTCCTTGTCTCCCGCCGGTGAGGTCACCCTCAGGGCTGCGGGGGGCCGCTGTGTCGTGGAGCTCCTCTGGGCGCCCCGCCAGCGGTCGGCCCCCTTCACTGCCCAGCTGCAGGCCGAGTGCATGGGCGCGTTGCTCCCCCTGTTGACCGCCCGGGGTAGCTGCCAGGTCGACATCTGAATTCATCAATACATTTGAAATACATTTCTTTTATCATATTTTTTCGTATCATATCATGTTTTATCGGAAAGATATTGTCAAACGCCATATGTTTAGGCCATCCACTGTATAAAATATGCAGAGGTTGGCCTTTAAAACGTAAATCAATACAATGTTGTTTTTTTCCCCCTGTATTGATTCCTGAGGATTTACACAACTTGATGCGGCCACCATTTTAAATGTCTTCCCATTGACCAGCGCGGCGGTGCTTTAAAGTGTTCTCCCGTGGTCCGTACAGTGTGTGGAGGTGAAGCTGGACCCGGACCACCTGGCCTTCGGGGCGGTGGTGCAGCGGTGCTCGGCAGCCAAGAGGGTGGTGCTGAGCAACACCGGAGACCAGGGTGCTTGGTCAGTACCGTTGCGTTGCTGTACACCACATCAGCTCAGCGTCTCCCTCTTGACCCGCTTATGAAGGGGATTGTGTTGGAACAGCACCGACAAAACCACGCTAAAGAATATGGCGAGGTGCTGTCACGTCTCAGCGCGAATGGCCTTTAAACGGCGCCTGTTCTGTTGCACAGGTTCAGATGGGCGACGGAAGGCTTTCCTGCGGAGTTCTCCGTCAAGCCAGATCGAGGCTACATCTGCCCGGGCTCAGAGCTCCCCTTTGACGTGACCTTTGCCCCCGTGGAGCTCAGCAGCGACAACGCGTACGGAAGCCTGTCGTGCTCCGTAGAGGGCTCCTCTGCGCTGATGAGCCTCACAATCAGCGGCTCCTGTATCCTCCCCCCCGTCGCCAAAGAGGTAGGATGAATGCCCAGGGATCTCATTACTCCTTCATTGCACAAACCGTGTTCCCTCCCAATGTGAATTCAAGCACACCAACCGTTGTTGCGTTTAAACTTTAATCTTCCTTTCTTTCAATCGAGTAGTGTTCAAATTTGAGCTGAAACACGGGGTTCACTTCCACTTTAAAGATACACTGGTGACCAGGAACAGCGAGCAAGGTAGTGTCTTCACCTGAAGAGATCAATTTTGTGCTTTCGCGTTTGCAAATAAAAAACAAAAAATAAAGCATGTCCTTGTGGAAGCGCTGCGTCTCTGGGCCACTGGTCGCGTCTCCCTGACCCCAGCACTACATTATACCCCTTGTAATAGCGTTAATACCCTCGCTCCCAGAGGCCTCGCTTCAGAGCAGAGCTCTCACATAGCTCACGGTCACCACCGCGGTGAGTATAGCATGCACAACGCGGGCGGATGTTTGTCGACACGCAGAAGCATAACTCAGGTCTTCCAACGGGCTGCCTCTTTCTTACTCATTGATATTCAGAACACATCATAAACAGGCTCTTCTGGCTCTCCTCCTCCTCCTCCTCCTCCTCCTCCTTATCTTCTCCAGGTGCTGGTGTTCAGCTGCCCGGTCCGCGGCTCCCACACCCAGAGCCTGACGGTGTCCAACCCCACCAGCCAGCGCTGGAGCCTGAAGCCCAGCGTGGAGGGCAAGCACTGGAGCGCCACGCCCACCCTCATCCTGGAGCCGCAGGAGACCAAGAGCTACCGGGTCACGTACGCCCCCCTGACCATGGCCGCCGAGGGCAAGAAGCATGTGGTACGGCAGGGATCCATCCCGCGCGGATAGCCCATAACACAGGGGATGTCTCTGAGCATGTTTAACCTGGGATAGCACAGAACTACCAGGAGCAGTGTGGAGACAAACTAGCCAGATGATGGAAGACAAACTGGCAATGAACTGGCTTTTAAATTATGCATGTGCTCGCACTGTTTGGTTAAACATATTTTTTCACATACTTTAACATCCCCGATGTCTAAGTGATCACTTTCTGTCTCGGTCTCTCTCTCTTTCTGTCTCTCTCTCTCTGCCTCTCCCTCCATCTCTCTTTCTGTCTCTCTTCCTCTCTCTCTGCCTCTCCCTCTGTCTCACTCTCTGCCTCTCCCTCCATCTCTCTCTTTCTTTCTCTGTCTGTCTCTTCCTCTCTCTGCGTCTCCCTCTGTCTCTCTCTCTCTATGCCTCTCCCTCCGTCTCTCTCTATCTCGCTCGCAAATTCTATCTGTGGCTATCTCTCTCTCTCTCTCTCTCTCTCTCTCTCTCTGCCTGTTGTGGTCTTCCTGCCTCTCTCGACCAGGGTTCGGTGTTCTTGGGTTT
Organism: Bathygadus melanobranchus; assembly: GCA_900302375.1. Lineage (NCBI taxonomy): Eukaryota > Metazoa > Chordata > Actinopteri > Gadiformes > Macrouridae > Bathygadus > Bathygadus melanobranchus. The sequence goes on along the minus strand of OMKP01060004.1, from coordinate 5,108 downwards.
CCCTGACGGAGCAGGGCAGCTCTACACTCTGCAGGGAACAGCTGAGCCCCCTAAACCTGAGGCCACCGTTAGCCGCGAGCTGCCCGCCAAGACGCCGCACACCGAGCTGCTGCCCGTACACAACTGGCTCAACAAACTGCAGAGGTTACACGCACGCACACGCACACACACACACACTAGTGGAGTCACCACAGCACATCGCACAACACAGCACATTATTTACATGCCTATATACAATGCGGTATGCTGCTATGCATTCTATAAAATATAAAAACACAGTAGTGTTTAATATATCATCACTGTCAATACACCCAAGCGCGGTGTATATACTGTACATACTTTATACATTCATATCCTGTCATATCCACCTACCTCATGTGTATATAGAAGCCTTTACATAATCATCCCTTATTCATTCCACTCCACATCACTGCACTGTGGTTTTTGTCCACAATTTCTTGCATGTATACTTTATTATATATACTTGTACACCTGTACATAGCAGTTAAATGTTTACACGTATGTTCAGCTCTGTTGTCCTGTTATTGCTGTGTGTCTATTTATGTGTAAGTACACGTGAGTTATGGAAAAACCAGAGTGAAACTCTACTACCCTAATCTCTAACCCTAACCCTGATAAATGCAATTACATTTTGGATATACAACACCACACACGTATGCTTGTATCTATGGCTGTAATCCTTGTGTGTTTCTGTGTGTGTTTCTCTGTAAACCCACGTGTTTCTGTGCACGCTCCCCTCTAGTCACGTGTGTTTGTGCGCGTGTTACTTGGTACAATCCTGCGTGTTACCGTGTCTTTAAGGTTTCGCGTGACGATAGAGACACTGAAGCCGGAGAAGCCCGACGGCACCGTCTCTCTGAAGGGACCGGACTACCTGGACGTGGCTCCGCTGGCCACCAAGGACTACAAGTTGTCCTTCTACACCTACAAGGAGGGCCTGGTGCATGCCAAGGTCTGGACACACAGCCGCTCATCAGCCACACCTTGGTGTAGCTCTAGCCTGGAGGTGTCTCTGTATGATTGATCTGTATATTGTTGCCTGATTGCCTTATTGTTGGGACTATGACATTGTGTTTTGGAGGGAAGGAAGGAGGGAGGAGGAGTAGACTGTGTGGGATGTGAAAGTTTTTGACGGTGTGTGCTAAGGCTGAACAATTTATCAAAATATTGTCAACATCACACTATGGCCAAGTGGAATAATCTAATCGCAGCATAACCATTGTAAATGAAGTACTGTAGAGCTGCAGAGATACTCTGGCCTGCACATCTCTGTGCATCTACAGATGTTACCCGCAACACATGACATCCTCACCGGGATCGGGCAGCAGGATAGACCCTTTTCACACGGGCGCCGTCGTAGGACAAACACAGCTGTCGCTCATCATCAGCGCTACGAGCGACAGCTGTGTTTGTGCTACGACGACGCCTCCGTGAGAAGGGTGTAGAACGTACGGCGTTACCAAACGCTCTCCCGCTCGTTGCCCTCTCCAGGTGACGTTCCGCAGCGAGGCGTCTGGCGAGTATCTCTACTACATGCTGAGCTTCAAGGCCCCACGCACGGCGACGGCGGCTTCGCTGGAGCTGAGCGCGACCGTCCGGGAGACTGTGTCGGCCAGCGTCCGGCTGGAGAACCCCCTGGCCGCACCCATCTCCCTCACCGCAGAGTGCACGTGTCCCGACATCAGCGTGCCTCTGCAGCGCACGGTGCCCGGGCAGTCCAAGGTGTGTGCACGAGACCGGGCCAGTCCTGGGCGCGTGCCTGGCTAACGTACCTACAAGTGGTTGTTTGCGTGTGTATATTGATATACCTCTGTGTGTTTTGTTGGATCCGATGCTGATGCTGTGTGTGTGTGTTTGTGTGTGTGTGTGTGTGTGTGTTTGTATGTGTGTCTATGTCTTTGGCTTTGTGTTCGTGTGTGTGTGTGTGTGTGTCTTCCCCCAGGGAGATGTGAGCTTCAAATACCAGCCCCTGTGTGTGGGAGAGTCCACAGCGCGACTTAGCCTCTCCTGTAATGAGTTGGGCTCCTTCCGCTACGAGCTGCACCTCAAGGCCCTGCCCGCCCCCCAGGAGACACCCGTCCACTTCCAGACCCCTCTGGGCAGCAGCCACACGGCCCTGGCCAAGTTCACTAACTACTGCCGCAGCAAGGCTGAGTACTCCTGCAAGGTGAGTCCCCTGGCCCTTCAGGCTTAGGACTTTTATTACATTTCTACCCAATACAACCATGAGTCAGATGCAACGGCATAACCTTGTAAACAAGTACATGATTATGAAATATACATAATCATCACTAAAATTCAAGTGTATATAGCGTTTGCTCATCCACAGCCATAGTCATTTGTAGCTATTCATTATTTAAGATAACAAATAGCTACAAATCTCCCTTTCCTCCCTCTCCTCCATCTCTCCCCCTCTCTGCCCCTCCTCTCTCTCATCCCTCTCCTCCCTCTCTCCCCCTCTCTGCCCCTCCTCTCTCTCATCCCTCTCTTCCCTCTCTCCCCCTCTCTGCCCCTCCTCTCTCTCATCCCTCTCCTCCATCTCTCCCCCTCTCTGCCCC
>OMKP01060002.1:0-11615 GCA_900302375.1 Bathygadus melanobranchus | reverse complement strand
CCCCCCCTTTTCTCCTTCTCTTGCTAACGTTTACCTCTCTAATGCAACAGGGTTCAGTTTTATTTTGTTATTATTTAACGTCACTTGACTCAACGTTTTACGAATGAATGGAAGCAGCGGTCGTGTATTTCAAATTCACTCGGCACTACACACCCACACATTTACGCAAATAAGTACTCCTCATTATACGCCAAAACAAACAGATCGATACTGCTTCTGGGTCTCAACCGTGATCTCTGCAATAATTCAACACTGTGACATTATGTGAGTACACACTGTCTCATTCTCAGTGTGTAAATGTTTGCGTATTCTGACCTGGGAACCTCATTGCGATACAGAAACGCTGAAAGTGGCTGGGGTAGGCTAGTGTCACGTCCGACAAACACACACTTGCACAAACACACACACACACACACACACACACACACACACAACTACATCCGACGAAGCCTCAATGTCCTCTTTTGTTCCATAACCCTCGAGGCAAAATGACCAAAATACCATTTGGGGAGTTTTATGACGTCACCCGGTCAGCCAGCTTCTTGCTACAACAAAGACGTCTCTGTGAGTCTCCAAACAGGAAGTGGACTATTCATGCTACACACATGATCTGTGTCTAGGCAACGTCTGGATGCACGATCGGCGACAATTCCAAGAGAAATGAATTGGATCCCATTCTGCATTCTGCTCACATGTGGTCACATCTGATTTTTATCACGACACATCCTCACCACGACCAGACCATGGTCGGTTTACTTTCGGCAGGGATATCAGGCATGTGTTTAGCTCTATTGTCTACCCTATTTTTTTTTTGGGGGGGGTATTTCCTTCTGAAACACAACACTGTCTACGAGATCCTATCTGCACTTATTGGGTTGGACAATCGCGTTGCTTGAGTGGGGGACCCATCTGAACGTACAACAAAACCACGCGCGCGCACACACTTTGGGGGCTTCCCAGTGGCTCACCTGGTAGCACGCATACCATTAAGGCTAAGTCCTTACCGCAGCGGCCTGGGTTCGACTCCGGCCCGGGCCCTTTGCTGCAGGTCATCTCCTCTCTGGCTTTCCTGTCAATCTACACTCTCCTGTCTAATAAAAAAGCAGGAAAAAATAATTCATCCAAAAAAATAAAAGCACTTTAGGTATTGAAAAGCGCGATATAAAAGCAATGAATTCTTATGGCATTATTATTATCCCGGGGGGTGTCATTACATGAGTGAGTAGTGCATTCAGGGTGTCACGTTGACAGCAGCTTGCTCTCAAGTATAACGACTCACTTCTGGGCGTCGCCTTTAAAAAAATGATGAGGTTAATTAGCTGCAGGTGTCGCTCACCCTGGCCACACCTGTCAGCCGCCATTAATAATGAACATGTCTCTGTTCCCTCTCTCTCGTGTGCTTTTTTCCTTCTGTTTCTTTCTATTGTTGTATCTTTATTTCTTTCTTCCTCTTTCGTTCGTTCTTATTTTCGTTCTCCCTCCATTTCTCTCGTTCCCCGTTTATTGTTCTTCTCTTTCTTTATTAGCTGAGTGCTGCAAGGCAGAGCTCAGCTATTGTTATTCTAAGGCTTTATTCTTCTCTTCAAATTTTGGGACCTATCTCCTCCCACAGCTTTACACCTAGAGACTAAAGGCCTAGAGACATTCAAAGTGCATGATGTTCGTCTTGGCTCGGAATCACGCTAACCCATCATTCAATTTTCTTTCACATATTATATACTTTTAAAAAACATTCGACTTTAAAACATTTAGGATGTTACGTCAGGGGCAGATGGTGCGTGAGAACATTATTTACTTTTTTAGACGTGATTATACTTGATTTGCACAGTCCCGTCTTAAGGGAGATAAATATTGAGCCTGTAAATCTGTTTACATTAACATTTAAATGAAATAAAACGCTATATTGTGTTTGCTTCACTTGACTGTGACCATGCAGAGCAAAGGAAAGCCATTTCGAGTATTGGAGCAGCGCTGGCAGAAGTTTGATCCATCCATCCGTGTGACACCAGTTCAACAGGCAGAATGTATTGGTGACGGAGAGGTGCTGTTGTCCCGTACTGACTGTACAGAGAACACCCAGTGACGCCCCAGGGTCTGTGTACTGTGTACAATGGACTGATCAACCCGATGTAGTGTGCATTCTAGCATCTCGTGGTCAAGCTTGCGGTTGGTACAGTACGTTTTCTAGAAATAAGCAGTGTACCTGTAACTTTACTTGAGGAGGGAATCTTAACAGCTGCAGATCTTGACTTGACATTTTGGACAAAGGTGATGTTATGCACAAATGGGTAAGAAAAAGTGCTGCTCAGGATTACTTGGCGACAAACGAGCTACCAGACAGAGTGTTGGCACCCGGAAGTGAGTACAATGTTGCAAAACAACCGCCAAAGTATGACATGTTTCAGGCACCTGAATCTGAAGTGGCAGGTGACTTCTTGAAGCAAGACTATGGTGTCTCTGAACTGATGTGAACTATGCATTGCTGATCATCAGTAGTAACTGTATTGCTATCTTCAGGGACATGCCAGCACGCTATGGTTTCTTGGTCTCGCTATGGTTTACCCCTTCAAAGAGGTGTCACTGCCGTAATCCTTACCTTCACACAGGTGTCCAATGTGATCGAAAAGCTTGTTGAATGTCATTCTATGTTTGGCACATCACCATTCTCCCAATATGAGCTGATGCCGGTGCTATTTCACAGCATGGACCCGCCCCTGCAGGATGATGGTATCCCCTACACAGACAGTACCACAGACCATGCTACAGATGTTACAAATTAACATCACTCCTCATCAATGTTGCATTTGAAACTCAAAGTTAAATAGCGCTCATAGACCAACATAACTAAATCCATTAATAACAAAACAAATGCCAGCAAGGTCAAAATGTAGAAAACAGGATAGGAAAATATAGTAATGATGATTGGAAGAGAACAAATCTAGTAAGGGCCTAGTACAAAGTAGTGAAGTAGATAAAATGAAAAAGAGAGATAAATATGGTAAAAATATCAAGCTTACGGGGAACAGAAAAAGTCTTACTTCAACAGATGCTACAGTCAAGACACTGGCTTCAAAAAAAGGAAAAGGCATGATGTCACCAATCGTTATGCAAAAGAACCTGCATTTAGGCACAAACAAAAACAGCTAATGAGGCAAATTAGACAAAGAAGTGACGTGACGCAGAAAGATAAAAACAGATAATAAACAATAAACACATTGTTCAAAGGTACGGGCACGATGTTGAATTTAGACACAAACAGAAAGAGTAGTTATAGAAGTGACCAACATTTCAGAATGCGCCACAGACAGCGGCATGCTCAGAACATTTGGAGAAGCTATCCCAATGACGCAGTGTTTAGAATGATCCGGAACATTAGAAGAGAAATACGCAATGGACCAACGCAGCAGCTGGAAAACAGTAGAATTAGACAAGCCACATTGATTGGCTTGAAGCCACAGATAATACATGGACCAACATATGCCTGCACCATTTGTCATAGAGCATTATTTCCAAATCAAGTGCGGCCCTGTACATGTAGGTCAACCCACCAATGGTTTCAGCTTGCTTTAATATGCTCATGTCTGTGACGACGAATGCGTGAATGAAGAATGGTCCAATGTGCCTGATGTACGTGAGAAGAAACGAGTGGCTCCGTTACACTCGCCATGACCATCTTAAGAATGGAAACATGCCGTCCCTCGCCGTGGCAAATCATTTACCGTCGGCACCAATTCCCCCTGAACTATGTGATCTAAACATATGACATTGGAACGGCATCTCATATCCAAGTCCAACCCCGCTAAAATAATCCCTCTACCCAAAGGCCAACCAAGGGCAGTACACGGTAATCTAGTGTGTGCCGTGGAAGTAGAAGAGACTATGTTGTTAATGCTTTACCTAGACTTAGAAGTGAATCTCAAGTCATGAGAGTCATGTCGAAAAGAAGTTTGTGAGTCTTTTTTTCAGACTCTATCAAAACGGAAAGAGATCCATCCCCAGTATCATGACTTAACTATCAGCGATGAGAGTTATGTGACCCAACAATTAACGATGAGGAAGATGATGCTGACATTGTTGAAAACATGGAGGATGATCAGTATGATGCGGATGATTTAATTGACATTGAGGGAGGGAATTGCATTTTGTGACACAGAAAACGATGCTGAAGATGAGCAGTGAAGCATTGCCATTCTGCCTTCTGATGACATGCAACAAGAGGAACAGTCAAATGAAATACAGCAGCATGGTGTTAATGCAGAACAGGAAGGTGATGAACCAAATGGTTGTGTTGCTTTGGAATCATGTCTTCAACCCGTAGCTAGAGATATTAAGGTTCAGTGAAGGAATCTACTGCGTTGCTCCAGCTGAATGAAAAAAGTTATGTGTCTTTTCAAAACACATAAACTGGAGGGCATGGCATTTCTTGTTCAGTTCTCCACTGGAGAAAACACATTAGATGATCACCCAGCAGTTATTTTAAATCCAGGCTTTTCTGCGTTGACGATCACTTTGCCAGAGACAGCGCTTACTTGTTCTTTGCAGAGTTAGTGACATAAATACATTTAGCCACCAGCAGTATGACCGTGCAGTTACGCAAAGGGAGGCCTGTGACACGAGACGGACGCAGAATCAACTCTAGAATGCTGCTGGATAAACAAGAGGTCGAAAAAGCCACTGAGAGGAACCCTGGCCCACTGGGAAAAAACTGCGAAGGATTTGTTTGCAATGACTAGACAGTTGGGAACGGCAACTTCGTCAGTGCAGCAGGCTCAACAAGGCGAACAGGTTGACTTGGAGGAGCTGGACTGGGCTACAAAATGTGCAATATTACGCAGCAATCTTGTGGCGACCATGCGCATGTTGGATAAATGCGTCAAATCATTATTCAGATTTGGTCTCCCACACAGCCGCTTGGCAAGGTCGTTGACTTCTTTTACAGCCTGGAATTTCAACCCAGAGGAAGCCCACATATACATTGTCTCATATGTGTAGAAGGTGCACCTGTGTTTGAGGATGATCCTGATGAGACTGTATGCAATTTCATTTCCAAGCATGCAACGGCACTCCCTGACCCAAATACACACCAAGAACAGCACAGGAAGGTTACAAAACTGCAGACACACAGCAAAACCCCTCAATTCATGTCAATTTGCCGATTTGGATTTCCCAAACTACCTGCCAAAGAGACGACCATAACCAGACCTCAAGAAAATTCATACAGCAAAACTGAAGCTCAAACCACTGAGAGACCTTCTAAATGACGTTCAAACTGCATCTTATCACAGCTACTGGCAAAGTGTAACCTAAGCTATGACGAGTTTAGACAACCCATGGAATCACTAACCAAAGCCGGTATTAACTAAAACGTGACTGCTGGGTCAACCTATATAATTCTCATCTTCTGGATGTCTGGGATGCCAATATTGATGTCCAATACATTCTTAACTGCTATACGTGTTTTAATGACATCTACTCCTACATTACCAAGGCTGAGCATGGGCTGAGCGAGTACCTCAAAACAGTGATTAATAACTCAAACCAAGACCATATGAATGAACGTGAGGAAATGATGCAAGTCATGCAAGCTTACTCTAAAAAGACAGAGGTCAGTGCTCCAAGAGTGTGTAACTTGTGCATGTGGCATCAAGATGAAAAAGTGCCCACAAGTGACAATGTACTGAGAAAGAGTTATCCCCTCTCACACCTGGAGAACACTATGCCGGAGGATGTGTGGATGACAAGATTAGAAGACTAATACAAAGCCAGACCTGATTCGCCAGACTTGTGCATGGCTGACTTTGCTTCAACATTCAGGATTGTCTATGGCAAGCAGACACGTGGTAATGGTGTTATTACTCTTCTGAATGAGATGGGATTTGTCCAAAAGAGAACAATAGGCAACAATGCTGTCATTAAATATTACCGCTTCTCACAGCAAGAGAATCCTGTGAATATCATATATATACTGTATATATATATATATATATATAATATCAGCACATTACTCAAACTGTACCTTCCTCACCACTCTGTGCAGCTACCAGTCCTTTTACAAAAGTGCCTGTATCCAACTGTCAGGTTCAGAGAACATCCAGTCTGTGTATGGAATTGTTAAACACAATGCAACAAAATTTGAAAAACACAGTGAACAGATTGATAGCGGCACACATTTTAACAGATTGATTGATTGGAATGTGTTGCAGAACTTGAGGAAAGACCATCTGATGACCCACATGTACAGGAGGATGTGCCGGATTATCGAGTTAAATCTGAAGGCAGAAGAGGATCCACAACCAGGACAGATCTCCCTCAGATAAATCCGGTGGTGTATACAGCAAATGTTTCAAAATCAGAAGCAAGCATCCCTATTCTACATCATAAGAGACTACATAAAGCACGTGTGTGGCATAAATCCAAATCTATTTTTCTTTTACATAAATGGTGTTGGTGGAACAAGGAAGTCACACCTTATCAAATACATCTACTCAGAGGCGTCCAAAATATTGTCCAACAGAAATTCTGTACAGGCTGACATATCAAGGGTCACTGTACAGTTAACCGCATTCACTGGAACTGCAGATATTAATATTTCTGGAAGAACATTGCATTCTATCCTTAAGATACCAAAAAACACACATCCACCATTCCAAGGACTTGGCAACCATTTGGATGAGGTCAGGGCAGAGCTTTCTAATGCTTAAATTATTGAATGAAGTGTCCATGGTATCAAAGCCTATCTTTGCAGATGTGGAGGAATGTCAGTACTTGGTACTGTTGGAGATGTCTACCAGCTACCACCACTCTCTGTGTCTATGAACCAGCTATGATTGACCTCTGGCAGGTCAAAGTTGCTGAGGGTGCTCCTGTTATGCTCACCAGAAATATCGATGTGGACGATGGTCTAGTGCAGTGGTCACCAACCTTTTCCAAGCAGAAATCACTTCTGATGTCCAAATAGAGGCCAAGATCTACCATTTGAAATTATACTGTTTAAAATGTAAAAAGTATTTTAACAGTTTTAATTCAGACTATTGATGCTTTAACAAGGCACATTATGAACTGGAATACCCTCACCTTCTCTCAAAATCAGCCTAGAATGCAGAAATTACAATATAAATGAATGCAATACATTGAATGCAGTTTTTTTTTTACATACTTTTTTACATAAATCTTCCCACTGAACCATATGCCATATGACAACAAAAGGGAAATAAACAAGCAATTAGGTACTATACACAGTATTTCACTCCTCCCCAAAGTCAGTGTGGTGGCTGTGACTGCACACTATCAGTTAGAGACACCTAGTCTCACACAGTCAGTAAGGTGACTGTCCGTCAGACGGGTCCTGTGCTTTGTTTTGATGATTTTCATCTGTGAAGTGGATCACATAGTGATAATAGTGGAACTGTGGAATCTCCGGGTCTTTGCGGCATAAAGCAATAAAACCACAGTGTGTGCCTCGCATCGCTGTCGCGCCGTCAGTTGTAATCGCCACTAACTTATGAATGGGAATGTTGTTGTCATGCACGTACCGTTTGAATTCGTTGTAGATGTCCTCACCTCTTGTCCTCCCCTTTAATGGCAAAAGTGTGAGGAAATCTTCCTTCGTGGATGAGTCCTCAAAAGCCATCCGAGCAAACACCATTAGCTGCGCAGTGTCTGTCAAGTCCAGATTCGTCAAATTGCAGTGATAAATCCCTGAGCAGTTGTTGATACACGTCCTCCAATCACGACTCTATTCTGGCTACAGTCGCCGGGCCAAGTGGCACACTCGCGATCGCGAGCGGTGACAGACATTGCCTCCTTGATTAACTCTCCATCGGTAAATGTTTTTTTGTGTTTAGCCAGTAGGTTACTGACACGAAACGAGGCTTCTGTTGCAGCCTTTCTTTGAGGGTTTGGCAAACATCAGCTGTTGGGCCTTCAATGCCTACTTCAACTCGGTCACTTTACTGGAGCGCAGAGCGCTTTTGGGTGGGAAGTCATCTTTGAACTTTGGGTGGTTAGTGCCGTGGTGACTTCCGAGCTACCTTTTTTCGCCAGAGCAACTGCTTGCTACAAATTAGGCAGATTGGTCTCTCGTTAACCAAAGTGAATAAAAACTCGTGCTCGTTCGGAATGAAAGTTGTAGGTTTTTCGGCCAATCAGATCACAGGTCAATCACAGGCGAGGAGCAGAGCGTCATCCTAACATTTACGTTTAGAGCATTGGCTGGATTCCGATTGGTTAAAACAACTTTTTAATTTATTTATTTTATATAATCATTATTTTCCCCCTAATGTTTTGCGATCTACTTTGAGCTTCCCAAAGATCCGGCGTACATTGAGAGAGAAGAGGAGAAGCTGAAGCAGAAAGGAGTAGTGTGCAGACAGTTTCCCACGATGCTTGTGTTTGCATGTACCACGCACGAGGTTCAAGGGATGACAACCTCATCAGCTGTGGTGTCACTAAAAAAGATTTTTGAACCCGGTATTGCCTACGTAGCTCTCAGAAGAGTAATATGGACGAGAGGAAAATATATGCCAACACTGAACACAACACATCACTGTAGAGACAAGCCAGGTTTGATGACATCATGCCTCTCTTTAATAGCGTGCAAACATCCAACAGGAAATACAAAATACAGTTCACAGTGGATTCTGAGCATTTAATAATGTAATGTATGAATTTAATACGTTTGTGTAACAGACATGATTTAGAAGACATGACATATTTTAATAGAATTCAAATAAATACAGAAGCATACTCACAAAAAAATCATACTACAAATGCAATCCTCTGTCCATCCTGGCTGCACCACCTGACCAGGAGGGAGGAATGGACAGAGGATCCCCCCCACACCTCTTTAGTTTGCTGCCTAAGGCACACATCTAGAGCAGACAGTTGGAGTTGACCAGCAGGTTGCCAGGTTTGATGTCTCTGTGAAGGATCCCAGCAGTGTCCAGGTCCACTGGAGCCATCGGAGGATCTGTTAGGGGACCACCTTGATGTGGTCGGTGGTGAGTGGCTGAGGAGACACGATGACCTTGTGGAGGTCGCTCTGCATCAGCTCTGTGGTTACATATATCTCATCAAAGAAGTCAATCTGTGACGGCTGCAGGATGTCCAAGGCAGCAAACCAAGCGTACGTCTGACTGCGGGATGATGGGCATCAACCTACACTGCTGCCATGGTCTTTCCTGACTCCAGTGAATCTCACCATCATCACCTACCAGTAAGTTACCTTGTTTTTACACAAAAACACTAACATATTGCTCGTGTCTCGCTTTTACAGATATGACACATCCAACAATCCCAAAACAGCATCTGTCCTCCAAGCCAACAACATTCAACTCAATGACAACATTAATTCCGGCACACAGCTCCTGCCGCTAAGCTACTGGCCAAGGTACTTACCCTGAGGAGTTACCACACCCTTGAGCCACTTCTGCAACTGCAAAAAGAAAATTGTTCTATTTCTCCACTGCACATGGCAACATTTGCACATATTTGGCACCCTATGTTAGGCAAGTATGGAAGGCTGGTTAGCTAATGACAAGTAAGATCCCACCTAAACATTGGGACAACCTAAGGCAGGCACAGTCATGATTACTCAGCTTCATTCAAATCTCTGAAAGAACTACATTTAGGGAATTTGGCAGACACTTTTGTCCAAAGCGACTTACAAGTACAGTTGTCGAAAGAGTGAAACAACTATATATTGCTGACGGTACTCTAAGATTTGAAAAGAACAAGTTTCAAGCACTCATGATTGCTAGGTTAATAGAACACGTTTCAAGCACTCATAATTGCTAGGTTGACCCCTTTGCTGATGAACAGCAAGATGGCTAGGATAAGATGCTGCACAAATGACGAGAGATGACATGATATTGGTTGCCATTTGAAAAAGATGTGCTCTTGAGATGATGATATGTGCCTTGTTATTAAAGAACAGGAGTGTGCTACAATGGGAAACTACACTTTGTTCAGTGTGATGATAACACTCATAGGTAGGAGGACAAGTTAGGAGAGACTACAATAGATAGAGAATACATTATTTTTTTCTTGGGTCATCGGGATGAAACATGGGATAGAGGGGCCTCTCCATCCAGGGATGGTTAGGAGTGCAACAGGTGCCATAATGGTAACCAAGGGTTAGGGTTAGGGCCTAACCAAGCAAAAACAGTTGAACTGATAGAACATGTAAATGTCCATGGTGGTGATGAGGTGGTGGCTAGTGAGTAGGCTGTTAGCAGTCGGGTGGGGTGGCTAGGCATCCAGTAATGATCACAGCAACACACCAACACAAAGATAGCACTATGATCACATGGTTGTTGTTCAGCTATTCAATATGTGTAAACCTCTCATACATCAAACTTACATACTTTACATGCTAGTTTAGCCGTTTGTTTTAACTCATACTTTTGTCATTTTTCTTCGATTATTTGTCATGATTAAAATGGTTTGTATGTTTACACTGTTACGCTTATTCCAGTCAGACAAGAAACCTTTGAACTGTGTTCAAATCTTTTCTCTCTGGTTCAGCTATTAAACGTTTCTATACAAGTCAAACTATGAAGTTTTATTCAACATATTTTTTTACCACATTTTACTCTGCAGCACTCACAGCATTTTCTGAAGGAAATGTATATTCTAGTTTTGTTTGCTCTTCTTTCTCCTTGTTTCTCCATCTATATCTTTCTCCATTCTCCTCCCTTCCTTCTCATTCTTCCTCCTCATTCAACCGTAAAAGATGGACAGTGTTATTACTTTCATAACTTGACGGAGGGCAGTGAGACCTTTTCACAATCAGCCACTTTACCCGTCATGAAGAAGATTTTACAAAGAGACTCAGTGTAGCCGTGTTAAGACTGCTGACCCTCTGGGCTGGGCTGAGACTGAGGGCCTCTTAATTATGCCGACGCTGTCTGCTATCTTGTTGGCTGAGTGGACGCACGCCCTCACTCCCGCTGTCTCTCTCCCGCTCAGCGGTTCTCCTCTGAATAGGAGTCTAATTTGCCAATTTTAGTGAGGCTTCTTATCCGTCGCTGATCTCAGTGGATAGTTAGCTAGTTACCGTCCAGAGCATAGAACGTGTTGCTATTATTCACCGACGGTCACCGTTCGCCTTCTTCGGTTAGTTGTAATACTTGTGTACGCGTGTGTTGTTATGTGTGTCATAACGTACCCACTCTGTACCCATGTACCCATGCTGCCAAAAAGAACCCAACTCAGCCTGCCTTAGAAGTCAGCGGCTAAAAGGCAACGCCGCCTTCAGTTTTTCAACATGCTGCCTTTCCGTGCCATCCCAAGTGGCGGCATTTAAGCTAACCGTATCAAATAATTCATACACACATGCAGTGGCTTGCGTACGTCCACGTTCCATGTGTAGAGCGCCGCTTGGACGGGTATAAAATGAGCCTGGCTGTGGCGGTAATCCGATCTGACCGCGGTCCCTCGGTGTTCTGCTCGGGGGACGAGCGCAAAAGGGGAAATCCACAGCCCACAGAGGAGTCTGCCAGCCAGCCAGCCAGCCAGCCAGCCAGGCAGGGCTGTCAAGGGACATCGGGGTCCAACACAAGGGCCCAAGCTCATGAAACATGCATCAATGTGGCTTTTCTTTCACTCTCCCTTTG
>OMKP01059974.1:0-10725 GCA_900302375.1 Bathygadus melanobranchus | reverse complement strand
CACCAATAACGCACGAATAACAATGAGCCATAGCGTAAGCCATAGCCATAGTAAGTAAACATCTGTTGTTGTTTTTTTTCACCTTTCACCTGCTGTTCACCTTTTCGATCGATAGGGGGCAGTATGCACTTCAGTCATTGTTTCTGTCATGTGTTTGTTATGTGAGGCGGGCGATGAAGAAGACATGCGATAGCTATCCATAAACGTGGGTACTGGGTAACAGTGTTTGTCGCTGTAAAAATCCGACTCCCGGTCTTGGAGAGGGGATCACCTCTGAAAGGCTTTGGACCGGAGAGGCAAAATGCCTCGTTACGCACAGTTAGTGATGGGGCCGGCTGGCAGTGGCAAGGTAACACGACTTTGATATATGAAGCATAACATAGCAATGTGCTAACTTATGTAGTCAGAGTACTAACTTCATCCCGAGGGAGTTGTTTCTGTCACAATTGCTCTGCTCAAGATCGACTACGCAAAAATAGAGAATAGACAATGTGAACGTGAGGTGATACTCTGTTTATATTTCAGAGTACATATTGCGCTACTATGATACAACATGCAGAGGCCATCAATCGCTCTGTTCAAGTCGTCAATCTTGACCCCGCTGCAGAACACTTCAGCTACCCTGTAATGGCAGGTGAGATCGATCATATGCATTGCTGCTTTATTGACCTGACCTTTTCCATACTCAACACAGATTGGTCGTAGTGTAGGTGATTTTCTTCAAACCTGGGACATCATCTAACACTAACGACGAAGCACACTTTCTGTAAATCTCTATAACAGACGTGTCTGTTTGTTGATTGCAGATGTGCGTGAGCTGATACAGGTAGATGATGTGATGGAAGATGAGTCTCTCAGGTTCGGCCCGAACGGAGGGTTGGTCTTCTGCATGGAGTACTTGGCCAATAATTTGGACTGGCTAGAGGAGAACTTGGGTCATGTCGAGGATGACTACATACTGTTTGACTGCCCAGGTAGCGTCCTCTATGTGATGTGTGATATTATACATGATTACATTCTACCAGGTATTCATGTCCCTATGTAGATTGGAGTCTTTTTTTTCTTTTGGATTTGCTATTTTAAGTCTCACTCTTTAACTGACAACAACAAACATGAACAAAAAAAAGTTTATTTCGAATTATATCTGAAATCTCCCTGTTCTAATTGAGTCAGTAGTCAGAATTGTATTAAAATAATATAATATTCTGATATTATTTTGATAATTGTTTTGACATTAATTTCTTTGAGGTTCTTTACACGACTTTGTGAGCAAGTTTCTTTATTTTGATTGACATTTTGGAGTGTTTGTTGACGCCCCCCACCCCCCTGGGGGACCAGTGGTGCCTCTTCACACTGTGGTTGTGCTGTGCAGGTCAGATTGAGCTGTACACACATCTGCCTGTGATGAAACAGCTGGTAGAGCAGCTGCAGCAGTGGGAGTTCCGTGTGTGCGGCGTCTTCCTGGTGGACTCGCAGTTCATGGTGGAGACCTTCAAGGTAATACTATGGTGTTGTTTTTTAATCAGTTATTGTTCTTAACATTTCTCTAAGTACTAGTAATAATGAATAATGAATGAGTACTAATAATAAAGTTGTGCTACTGTGACCTCAAGCTTTTCAAGTCACCTTATTGACGTGAAACTACAATTGTCTTGTCAATCGGTGTGTTTACATACACTAGAAACTGTAAACTGTAAACACTAAAGCCCTTCTGCGTACTCCGCCCCACCGGGTTTCATCGCCGTAACACAACGTACTGGATTTCAGTTGTCAATGGCTTCTCGTTTTTCGTAGTTCCTCTCTGGAGTGATGGCTGCGCTGAGCGCCATGGTGTCCCTGGAGATCCCCCAGGTCAACATCATGACCAAGATGGACCTGCTCAGCCCCAAGGCCAAGAAGGAGATAGAGAAGTGGGTGTCTGGTCTTTCTGAGCTGAATCCTGCTTGTTATGTTGTTTACTATCAAGTCTAAAAGATTAGGCTTCCCTTGAGGAAAAGAGGCCTAAAGGTAAGATGACACCTGACAGATGTAGCAAGGAGATCTGGGTGCAGGCAACATGGAGGAAAGGTTAAACATTGTTCATTTGCATACACTACCCACGTCAAAGTTCTCCTTTATTGGGCATGAATGGCGGGAGCATGAATGATTCTTTTGAAAATGTCTACACTATACAATATGTTGATATCGTAAGCCGTGCTTTGCATAAGTGTTTTCCTTGAAGTGAAGACTTGGTTCTTTATGCTAAGCATGTTGTATTCATTATTTATAGACACGTACATGTACAGACAGATCCATTATTCAGTCTGTTTTCATAATAAAATGATTAAAATTGTTTGTCTTTCCCAATCAGATATCTGGACCCTGACATGTATTCAATGATAGAAGATAACTCGGCCACCATGAGAAGCAAGAAGTTTAAAAAGCTCACTAAAGCGATCTGTGATCTGGTGAGTTCAAGGTTCATGATTTCCTGGCTTCTACCATCTCCTCTCGTCTGCTTCTCTGCTCGTCCCTCGTTCTCCCTTTTCTTCTAGGTGTGACCACACTCCTGCTAATCCTCAACACAGTGGTTCATGTTCAATATAACAGGTTGAAGTCTTTATTAAGACGTCTCACTGCATGTTGTGCATGTACATTGTGTGCGTGACGAATACACAACTTTGATTTGTGGGAATAATTATGAAAAATTCCCCAAACACAATCTGCAGATTATAGATGTTATGTTTTGGTCCAAAACACAACGAAACAATCAGTTTCTTTGTATTCAAGGAAAATACTCTTTTACCGATTGTCGTCTTTGTGCGTCACCAGATTGATGACTATAGCATGGTGAGATTTCTCCCCTTTGACCGCAGCGATGAGGAAGGAATCCACATAGTACTGCAGCATATCGACTTCTCTATTCAGTATGGAGAAGACCTGGAGTTCAAGGAGCCAAAGGTGCGGTATAGTGCAATATGGTGTGGCGTCATCATATGTGGGAGCTTTGGCCTGTAGCTTTTCATGAGAAAGTCCTCATCTGCAGTCATGTTGGAATGACGAGGCTGTGGTTGTTGTCATCAGATTAAGACGACTAGACTAAACTGTTGGTGCTGTTTACCGTTCTGGTAAATTCTGTAGTATAGCTGTAAACAAGTTAGAACAACATCTGTGGTCAAGCATCTGTGCATCCGTAGACATGGTGTATGTTTGTTTGTGAAGATGTTTTATTGTATTAAAAATGGACGGGTGGATGGATTAATTGAGCCTTATCTTTCCTTTCATGCATAGGAGTTAGAGGAAGATTCTGGAAACCCTCAGCAAGATGAATTCTTTCAAGGGAACACTGAGAGTTGAGAGGATGCTGAAATAAATGCACCTGAAAACTGCATGTGTGTGTGTGTCAGACATCCAAAACACAACACAACGCATCGATTCACAACAAGATGCTACTGGACTCTGACGACGCTGAGAACGACACCAGCTTTGTATATACCAGTTGTCTGTGTTTGTATTTATTTTCAGGGGTTTACTTTTGTTTTTCTCGTCCAAGACTTATGTATGTGATTTTAAATAAATATGTACAGATTTTCTTTTTCTGGATGGCTATTTTTTTTAATAATAGAAAACCTGAGACTAATAGTTTGGCATGCATCCTCACCTGCTCACTGTCGCCCTCCTGTGGTCCGTTTGCTTCCCTACATGGGTCGACTTCCTGTAAATCAGCAGGGTGGGATAGGCGGAAGCAGCGTCTTGCATCGCTCACGGTTTTCTGTCGCTGAACAGAAAGGTTGATATTTGTCAAGATGCCGGTGAGTAACGTCAACGACGTCAACCACTTATCTTCAGTGTTCAAAGATGATCATTGTGCCATTAAAAACACCTGTTGTGCTAAAGCGGTTATTTGATTAGAGGTGACAAGCCTGCTAGCCCCGCTAGCTTGCTAGCAACCAAAATGATAAAACGGGGGAAGTGTTTCAACCGCTACGATACTTTATTACAATAAAATGTCATTTGTTCACCTGACAACATGCGTTTAATTACACATCATTACAGGCTTATCATTCAAGCTTGCTGGACGGTGACACCAAACTGGTGGGGAACATGGCTATGCTTCCCTTGAAAACCCAGTTCAAAGGACCAGCACCAAAAGAGAGTAGGTCCTGCTTACTAATTTAATGGTTGATTTTTATTTTCCAATGCGTTGACTCTTTTATTTTTGTTGACGGTGTTTTCGTCACGTTGTCTTTAGTTCCTTGTTGCATTTCTGCTTCCTTACATGGTAGCTTGCAAACAGAATCAAAAAACGGATGTTCACGGATAGATCCATTTCATTTAAATTGTATTTTCTGTCGCACGTTTACATGTTAAAGTTAGTCAATTCAAATGCAATGTAATTTAGTTTTTGGTTTTTTTTTCCTCCCAGCCAAAGATTCTGATATAATTGACGAGGCCATCTACTACTTCAAAGCCAACGTCTTCTTTAAGAACTACGAGATCAAGGTGAGACGATCACTTCAGGATGCACACAAATCGAAGTTTGGCAGCGGACTTTATCTCTCCGCCTGTCCCTGTCCTGGTTGAGGCCAGTGCATGCTATGTTCTTCCACATGCCCCAGCTTGTGCTGCCCTCAACTATTCAGTGGCTCCACTACTACTGCATATTTCACATGTTCATGGGTTAATGTTTCTCCCGTGTTTTCCTTTTCACTCTTTCAGAATGAGGCCGACAGGACACTGATCTACGTCACACTGTACATTTCTGAATGCCTAAAGAAGCTACAGAAGGTATAAAAATACAGCGTTGTTTACCTACCGTAGGCCTAATATTAACCTGCATACATTTAAAGGCTGTGTGTGAAGGTGTCCCTCCCCTCTTATATATACTATAGTTACTATTAAACCGACACTTAGTCTACAAGTTTTAAATACAGCAATGTTCAGATCTTTTGTTGCTGTTCTGTTTTTGTCATCAAGTCTAAAGTGGCTGTAGAAAAAAATGAAACTGAGCGTTCTGTGCACACTGAAATTAGAATTCCAAACAGATTTTGCTGTAATTTCAGTATTAAAGTCCCGCTATGATTTCAAAGACTACTCTACTTAGTCTGTTTAACCGCACACTACTATTGGCTGTTGTCTTGTGTCTCCAGTGTAGTTCCAGGGGCCAGGGGGAGAAGGAGATGTACACCCTCGGCATTACCAACTTCCCCATTCCCGGGGAACCTGGCTTCCCTCTGAACGCCATGTACGTCAAGCCCACCAACAAACAGGAGGATGGTGAGGAGCCACACTATGTTAACTTAATTGTTTTTATCATGTCATTTATTTTAAATCAAATTAGTAGTAGCGGTATTCGTTTGTGCTTCGTTGTAGATAATCTCTTGGGAGCAGTAACTCCTTGGGTCTATACTTTTTCCTTTTGTTGGTTTATTGTTGCTGTAGCAAAAGCATCTAGATAATAAGCGTCAGAATGTACGATTACAAAATGGAGGGAGACGGTGCCAAGCGTCCATCCAAAAGCCAAATGAGCAAGGGTCTATTTTGGTATAGTCACAAACTGTTACTTGAGGTCTTTACTGTCAAGTTATCTGAAACATCTCTTTAATCTAAATATGAAAAAGCTGTTTGAATACACAATTAGCGCATTCATTTTTCTAATGTCTTATTAATAAGCCCTCAACCACTATGCTCTACTCCTCTCTGCCACTGAACATTGTCTGTTGCTTTTCCAGAGACGATGAGACAATACCTGCAGCAGCTCCGGCAGGAGACTGGCTTGAGGTTATGTGACCGTGTGTTCGATTCCCAGACAGACAAGCCAAGCAAGGTGAGAAACTGTGTTTCCAAATTTCAACTCTGATTTTTGGTATGTGTTTTGAGAAAAGATGACACGATGGTCTATTTGTAAATGCCTGCTATTGCCTAACAACAATTGTGTTTTGTTTTCAGTGGTGGGTGTGCTTTGTCAAGAGGCAGTTTATGAACAAAAGTCTGTCTGCTCCTGGCCAGTAAATGACTTGAATGCCAGTGTCTGTTCTATGTGTGCAAGCATGGATAATGAGGACTTTTTTTTCTTTACTTTGAATACTTATGTTTGGTCAAGAGGATTTTATACTTAAAATCGAGTGCATGGAACATCTCTGCACTCGCCCGGTTGTTAACCATATTGAGCTGGTGCTCGATGAAATAAAGCAATCATAAATCGGAAAGAATTTGGGTTGGGAATTTCATATCAAGTGTGTGCATGGTTAATAAAGTGGGAAATCACCCAGGCGATTGTGTTCTGTGTTCATTGGCGGGGAAAATATTTGTCAAGCTTACTTGCACAGTCGCATTACGGCAAAGGGCTTCACAGGCCCAGATTAGAACATTACACTCAACGAGAATAGGAATGTTAAGTCAACAGCCCGTCTCAAATATCCACACTGATTTATTGCTTATTTTCACAGTTGAAACACGCTCAGATAAACCAATGTAATTCCATTGCACACACAATCCTCTGCTCACGCTGCTCGTGCATAAAATAGCCAATGCGGTCCCGCACGGCCGTTACATCAATGCAATTAAGTAGTGTTGTTAATGTACCTTCGATTGCTATTTTGAGTGTCACCCTTTTGCTGAATGCCAATGCTACACTATACCTGTACCTTATCCTTACAGCGCACATGGACCAAGCCTTAATGCTACAGCATCCCATGTTTTGTGGGAATGCGGTCATGCTCCAAGTCATGCTGCAGCCCAAATGTTTGAACTTATTTGTCACCACCTCCTTTGAGCGGGATAGTCTGTCCAAAAGGTACTTAAATATGGTTTCAATTAAGACTCCCATTCACCCAGGACAGAAGAAAATACAAAGTGAACCTTACCATACAATTGAAATTAATTTAATATAACTTTCCCATATAAGCCATTGATGCAAGTTGTAGTTTTCCACAGATATATAATTACAAAATATTTTAACGTAGGAGGACTTGGGGCCGTAGCCTTTGACACAAACGGATGTACACACGCGTGTGTGTGATGGGGACATCAAAAGGAACACACACGCACCTTGTGATCGTTTTCAAATATTGATATTACACAAAAACACACTCGTAGATTGTTAGTCACGATCAAGTCTTTCAGACTCGAATAAGGAGAAGTCAAGTCCAATGCAGATTTAACTAAATTAAAGTTATCCACTTTCATGCAGGCTCTGAAATGAAAACACCAAACGTGGGTAAATTGGTTTGTGGATGTTGGGGATCTTTCTGTATATTAAATAGTACTTATATGTGCATATATATACGTTTTAAAACTGCAACGTCCAAATAGATGACAGGCTAGTAGAGGAGAGTTGTTTTTCAGAAGACGCTTGCAGGGAGTCAGATTAAGGCAGCGAGTGGCCGAGCATCGTGGGAGAGGACCACAGGGACTCTAAAGTCAAACTCCTGAAATGTTACACATGTCGGGATTGCATAAAGAATGGCTCAGCATGGCAGCCTGAAAAGAAAAAACACCCAAAACAACACAACATGCATTTCATGTATCTAAATAAATATTTTAGAAAGTCTCATAGCAAAAAACGTATATAGCAAATGTTTGCATCACCAAACGGGAGTCGTCTCCCCACCCACCACACCCCTGGCAGACTTGCATAACATGAAATAATACAAAATACTTTGTTCAATTTTGAATATTGTATTACGGTTAATTCTAAAGGCTGCGTAGCTCATTTGTTTTAGTGCTTAATTTAATTATCTTTTCTTGTCGCCCAATGCAGTTGACAAAAGGTAGCGGTATTTGCTCATAAAAGGAAGGAAGCAATTAATCAAAAGGTGTTGTCGTTTGTTGAACGCTAACGACCAGGTCATGAACTAGCCTCGCTGACCGTGCACATCGTGAACGACTCCACTATGTAAATAAACCAGTTGACCGGTTTCAGAAGGGAAAAAAACAAAAAAACAACCTCTGATCGACTATCATCTTAACAATCAGACGGAATGTCAAGCTTATTTAATCGGCTCCTGCCTGTGGTCAGGTTCACTGCAAACCATACCCTGAAGAACTCGCAGTCGCACAGAGAACACGCCGTAGGTTTAGGCAGAGGCTCAGCGGTCGTGCTCAACTCTGATCGACAACGAAGCTTGAGATACAATTCCAAATATGTGGTGTGAAATTCTAACCAACCCAAATGTACTTACTACCAACTACCGAAATTAACCAACTCAATACACTGAATCCTAACCGACCCAATGTCTTTAATACTAACCGACCTTCCAATGGATTACAGATACTGGCCCTATCGAGATTATTAGTTTAATTTTTTAAATGTGTGTATATATATATATATAGGCCGAGGATAATGGTGGTGGATAAAATAGTGCCAAGAAAACTGCAAAATAAACTGTTTTAACGATAAGAGGTTAATATTAAATCTGCTGTCACTCACATACCAATATATAAACAATTCCTTATACAATGGATATACTGGCGAATCGAAAAGAAAAGGAACAACAACAGAAAGATCCAAAATACCTAATAAAGTAAATGTGTTCGGCGGTAATCGAGTTTTCACAGCTTTCACAAGTAGACTCCCTTGCGTGTTATTTTAGTGTGCAGGTAAACCGTTCAGAAGAACCGCCGGGTGGCGCTGTGTTGACGCTGAAGTGCAACTCGTCATTCAAATCCATCCTGAAAAGACAGAACACACGTCGGACGAAACACGTCCACAGCGGTCATTTGACTTGCGTCCTCGTCGGGAGTGTCAGTCCGACAGCATTTCCCTTTCGACCGTCGTGTCACGCCTATAAAATACTATAACTCGATGAATCACATTTGACATACATTTACAGTTTCCTAATGTGATGATTTTTACATTTACATTTAGAGCATTTGGCAGACGCTTTTATCCAAAGCGACTTACAAAAAAGTAACACATTTGTCGAAAGACAAAGATGATGAGAGATTGGCCTCGGGAGATTTACCTTATCAAATCACAGAGTGGGGTTTTAGCATGTATTTAAGTGTCTACCTGGTTATTCAAACATAAGCAGATAATGGACAACAAGAGGGGCTTGTTAGCGGCATACCAGAAGTAGCTAGTTATTTTAAGTGGATATTACAGAGTTTACTGGATTTCCAGGCCCCTGGCGATTGTAACCAGGAGATTGCGCCAGAGAAAAGCATGCTAAATCACTGAAAGCTGGTACATAGTCAGATTCTGGGCAATTATACATCTGGGCGGACCCTCCCGCTCGGGATGCCACAAACTAGTAGACTTTGCATTGGCTTTTAATTAAAAATGAACGAGAGGCCCTTTAATCCAGCATCTAGTTTAGATGGAGGAACGGCCACGTGTCGGAGTCTACCTTCTTGCCGTGTCTGGTTTTCTAGTCAAACGCCATCTCCTGACTCTTCCGTACACAGCGGGCCACCTTCTTCTTAAACTCTCCGTTCGGATCCTCTCGCCACTCTTTCTGCGAGGGAAAACGGAACCCGACACACAGTGAAGGTTGGTCATAATCGCACGATTGGAATTATAAAGCGCACAGTAAAAGTTGGTCATAATTACATGATTGGAATTATAAAACATACAGCAGTAACACAGCTGATCATAGCAGCAGCATCACCAGTGGTGGGAGAAGTACTTGAGATCTTTACTGAAGTCAAAGTAGTAATACTACACTGTAGAAATACTCTATAATAATAATATGTTACAAGTAAACATCCTGCATTGAAAATGTTACTTTAGTAAAAGTACAAAAGTATTAGCATCAAAATGTACTTAAAGTACCAAAAGTAAAAGTACTCATTTAGTAGAATGGCCCATTTCAGAATAATACATATTAATTTGTTCATGGCTTTAATGTTGCAGTTGGTAAATGTGAAGCAATACATCTTTGTTGATATAATATAATTTGATCTACAAAGTAACTAGTAACTAAACCTGCCAGATAAATGGAGTGAAAAGTACAATATTTGCCTCTCAGATGATATAGAGTAGCAGAAAATAGAAATACTCAAGTTTATTATTATATAAAAAATATTCATATTATAGATTTGTTGTGGCTAGTTTAGCTAGTTTCAGCTAATCCTACTTCCAGCAGTATCCACGAGCATGACTTTGACGGTGCTTACAGCTGCATCCACGTTGGCAGGAGAGTCTCCGTTGGGGTCGGCCAACATGGAGATAACGCTGATCATGATGGTCTCCACGGTATGAATGGGCAGCCAGCGCTCCTCTGGCTTCTCATAGCCATATTTGTCCTCTCCGGGCTCATGTAGGATAGAGATGCACACGTCGCCATTCTTGGCCACTGTTTGAAAAATACAAATTAAAAAAGGAGGGGGGTCAATGAAAGACATTGTTAAAATGCAGCTATCTATAAGAACGTCCAAATTATTTAGAACCCTTTCCTAATTTGCCCAATGGATATAACAATAAAATCCTTGTTTAGAAATGTATCCTGCTAGCACTACAACAGTAAAAAAGCAGGTAAACGGTGTGACCAGCCGATGTTAATACCTAGGGCTAGCCCCTGCATGGGAATACCTAGGGCTAGTCCCTACATGGGAATACCTAGGGCTAGTCCCTGCATGGGAATATTAGGCTAGTCCCTGCATGGGAATACCTAGGGCTAGCCCCTGCATGGGAATACCTAGGGCTAGCCCCTACATGGGAATACCTAGGGCTAGTCCCTGCATGGGAATACCTAGGGCTAGTCCCTGCATGGGAATACCTAGGGCTAGCCCCTGCATGGGAAT
>OMKP01059957.1:2085-13651 GCA_900302375.1 Bathygadus melanobranchus | reverse complement strand
TGTGTGTGTGTTTGTGTGAATGGGTGTGTGTGTGTGTGTGTGTGTGTGTATGTGTGAGTGTGTATGAGAAAGAGAGAGAGAGAGAGAGAGAGAGAGAGAGAGAGAGAGAGAGAGAGAGAAAGTGTTGTGTTGTTCTCCCATGGTCACGGGTGGCCAGAGTAATTCTTAACATATTGCCGCTGCGCTGGTTGTCCTCTCGGTTTTGACTGAATCCAGACATGCGCGCACACCGTGCGTATTGAATTGGCTACTTCACTAAGTCACATGTCTATCGTCAGCCCTGACACTCACGCTTGGCACGGCCACGGCATGGCGCTCTGACGAGACACAACTAAAGAATAAGGTAATAATAGCAACAACGGGGGACAAAACAGTGCGGTCGGAAAGAAGATGTATCAGTGGGCGCTTGAAGACCTCTGAGCGTGACCAGTGATCCCTGAAGGCTCAGTGACCCCTGGATGAAATATCACACTCTCTTAGGTCTTCTGCTTTATCTCCGCTGAGCCGGGGCAGATTTAAATGCACTTTGTTTAAAATACCATGAAAAGGCCGGGACAGAAATGCCATCCCGCTCGAAGGCTGCAAGAAGGAGAAGGACAAATGTCCAACGTGTGCCCTCTTGATGGGGGGATTTGTAGGGTGTTTCTTTTATGGCCTCCCGCCCCGGGCTTTTGTGGTCTCTTATCACAGGTTTATCAGGCTTTCTGTGGGCTTGATTCATTGCTGTGGGGGCACGTTACAACATATGACGGTTCCCAGTATAGCAAAGGAATAGGACTAGGCTACAGTGTTTTCCTTCTCGCCCGCATTTGCAGCGAAGCAAGGACCTGGAAAGGACGGGTCAGCCACATGTGTTTTCCGACACATATCCACGTAACCCAGCTAGTGACCTGCTTCCAACACCGCCCAGCCCTGGTATGAGAAGAGGTGGGGCTGCTTTATACAGGCTTTGATGAAGGAACCTTATTGGTTGAGAAGACCAGAGGCCTGCCTGGCACGGTGACGTATAACAACACAATGTCCTTCACATTGTCTGCCATGTTGGCGTGACGTTCGTATGTGCAAAGTTGAGCGGATTGCATTAAGAGATACTTGGTGGGGAGTCTGGTGGGGACAGGGATAATACATAATACATATTGTTATCCTGTGACCACCATATCTGTTATTGGATCACAACGTGACCTGAGTTGATGTTTGTGGTTGGATGCAGGTTTGAAATTGGCTTTAGAGGATGGCAAGGGCGATAGTCAAAAGTGAAGTAGTTTTTAAAATAGGGGGTGATTGTAACGTGGTTAGCTTTCATTGGAAAAATAAAATGGGGTCCTTAGCACTGACCTCTAAGTGACAGATAATATCATCTGTTTGATAAAACACTCATCTCCTGCCAACCCAATAGCTCAGGTGTCACAACAGTATGCTCCGCGTCTCAGTGATACTACTTAGGCAGTGAAGGTGCTACGGCAGAAGCATAAAACATAGCGATAGATAAATAAATCTGATCGCCTGTAAAAGCACTTGGCTTCCCGGCTTGCTGCAGCTCTCTCTGGTGTATAACCTCCTCCAGCTCTCTCTGGTGTATAACCTCCTCCAGCTCTCTCTGGTGTATAACCTCCTCCAGCTCTCTCTGGTGTATAACCTCCTCCAGCTCTCTCTGGTGTATAACCTCCTCCAGCTGCCCTGGGCTTCAAAAGGTAAAAGTCATCCTGGAACTACAACACATTTGGTTTTTGCCCTTTGATCCCTTAAGTCTGAGGGGCCATGAATGAGAGAGAGTCCGGCTTCTAGA
Source organism: Bathygadus melanobranchus (assembly GCA_900302375.1). NCBI lineage: Eukaryota > Metazoa > Chordata > Actinopteri > Gadiformes > Macrouridae > Bathygadus > Bathygadus melanobranchus. The sequence goes on along the minus strand of OMKP01059957.1, from coordinate 11,865 downwards.
CTAGTCGACATTCACAAAGAGAAACCCCTACGTATGATTTGTGTGGGAGAGTAGGCCCACATGTTGCCCTACCCATTGCATCTCTGTGGACATATTTGGATTAATGGGTAGGCCCACATGTTGCCCTACCCATTAATACAAATATGTCCACAGAGATTCAATGCCGACATGACATACATTTACATTTACAAGCTCATAGGAGTGTTTGTTTGCATGTATGCGTGTTTGAGGATCTATGACATTCTTAGCGATGTTGTCGTGCATTATTTGGTGTTTAAGAGTCTATGTGTGTCTATACAATCTGCCTTAATCACGTGTGTGCGCGCGTGTGTCTCTGTGTGCGCGTGAGCTGTGCTGACTTTGCAGACATCCCCTGACCAAGCCATACCAGTGGCCCTGCAGCAGCAGCAGACCTGTCTCTGGAACCGGCAGAAGCAGAGGCAGAAGAATGCAAACCACACATAATGTGTGATTCCTGAGCAGCAGGGGTACGGCTCTGTCACATGTCTGCTGGCTCTGGCACGTCAAACGCCAAAGACCTGCAAGGGGGATGGGCCACAGAGATTAGTCAGGGAGGCCAGCGGGGTTCATCCATATGAACCCGAGAGTGTCATGAGCCACATACCATGTTTGTATGTCTGCCATGTCGCCTGTACATAATACAGATCCTGAATCCCGGTGGCTTTTCGACCTCTCCCACCTATTTTCTGTCACGCTTCGCTGCATTCCTGCCTCCTCCTTATGTTGGATCTCAAAATCATACACATTTTGTAAAAGTAACTTATGAATAAAGGTAAGTTTGCACGTAACGGAGGCATGTTTTTCTATGCTCGTCGGGAGCAGTTAGGGTTTGGTGTCTTGCTCAGGGACACCTTGACACATAGCTAGGGGGAGCCAGGTATCGAACCAGCATCCTTCCGGTTGCCAGACCACCGCTCTACCTCCTGAGCCACTGCCACCCCGGTTTAAATTAAAGTTGCAAATGAAGTGAAAATATTTGGAAGCATTATATGGTTTGTGACTCATCACTGAACAGGGTTGCAGCACAGTTACAGTAGACAGCGTTGAGCTGTATGTATGCATATCTGTTCAAGATAGATAGATTCGTTCATTCGGTTGATTGATTGGCTAATAAAAAATGTTCAACCCAGAACACATGAAAGGCGTGTCGGCTATCACATCACCTGGACACTCATAACTTAATACCTTCCATTTGGTCTGTGGGTCATGAAATACTTTAGCATCACCACAACCATTACAGGAAGCAGCCCCGCCCCCCCAGTCTGCCTCCTGTTCATATTAACCACCGCAGAACCCCAGCTGTTGGTGACAAATGTCTTGCTTTTATACCACACAAAGTCTGCCAGGGTCTGCTCAGGATTTCTCAACTACTTTTAGGGCTAAGGTAATCCATTCATAAAATGACTTTATTGGGAATGGACTGTTTTTTTTGTTGGTGTTTCTTTCAGGTCATTCAAGGATAATAAAAAACACAAGTCGAGTCAATTTATTTGTACAGCCCTTAATCACAGTCACAGTCTCAAAGGGTCTTCACAGGCCATATTTCATGACGCATAAGTGTAAGTCACTGGCAGTCTGTTACACGTCTTTCCCCTGTAAGCTGTATATCTTGTATCTTGGTAGCATTGAACACATTGGAAGTGGAGATCAAAAGAAAGAGCTGTAAGTGAGTCTGTCTAACCTCCCGCAGTAAAGCCATTAGTGAATACATCCTGATAGTGACGTCTCTTTGAAGCCAAGCAAGGACAGGCAACAGAGGAAGTGAGTGGTAAAAAACAACGGCCGTGGGTCATCAATTATGCCTCAGATTGGTCATTAAGTCCTCCGTCGGTGACTGTGTGTGTGTGTGTGTGTGTGTGTGCGCAATGTGGTTCTCCATTGACCTTATAGCAGTGTTTCCCACCCTTGTGGTCGGGACCCCACGAGGGGGTCGCGGGGGAGACTGCTGACTTACAAGCGATCATTTTAGAATTTGGATTATTTCACGTTTATGAGTCGTACTGCACACAAGCGATCTTCCACTAGCCACGGACTGGTTAGGTTGGGTGTTGTGGAAGCAGATGCAAGTCTCGGTCGCAAACATTTTCTGGCCTAAAAATGGAGTCATGGGCCCAAAAAGGTTGAGAAGCACTGCTTTACAGCTTTAGATGCTTCCAATGAATTTTGACTTTGACATGAATCATTATGTGTGTTGTTTTGTTTGTCCATTTCAACATAAGATATCATGCTGTCAAGCCCGAAAGGGAACTACGTGTGCTACCGAGGGGTTCATAGCAAATGTACAGAATACATCTACTGGATGTTTGGATTTACAACATCGCAATCGGCAAGTGAATCACACGCTGCTTTGTGATATCCTATTTCGATCCCGGTTATGAAGAAAAGTCATCCTGCAGCGCTTCAGTGACACCACTGAAGCACTGCAGGGACTTTAAAATCATACCCCATAGCTAAATCACATGATGCAATATCTACTCGCCATCGTTAAATACGTAAACCTTTATTTTTCGTACATACTTCTGCGCTTCACAAATGATATGCTGGGGCCCAAACCTGGAAACACGACACACGGGGGTTCAATGTTTTTTTGGCCCGGAAAGTAGAATAACACGCATGTGTGTGCATGATGAATCTCTCTCAAAGGACAGCTCTCTGCCTCGGGAGGATAGCTCCGCGGGTTTATATGGAGTCTATATCAGTCACTCCTAATCAACCCCAAAACCTCTTCAGCTTCACACTCAGCCTGTCCCCCTGGATCCGCTTTCAGGCCTCAAGAATATCCAATTCCCATGACACACACACAAACACACACACACACACACACGCGCACACACACACACACACTTTTATTCCAAAGGAAATACTTGATTACCAATTCTTGTTTTACGATTCATACTTGGATTAGAATTTGATTGTATTGATAAATAGGCAAGCTATAGGCAGGCAGCAGAGGTCCCAAATATTTCAATATGATTAGAAACAGATTTCACGCTAATTCATAATCTAGTATAAGTCTACCTCTATCACAGTTGGCTGTTGTTTTTTGGTAAATCAAATTGAATTCTATTGCACTCTATTGGCCAATAATGTGTCACTTACGGCTAGAAAAAAAATCCCTATTATGACAAATTGTTACAATGATCAATTAGTTATTTTAGATTTCAAGCACACACATGTTACCAAAGAGAGAGAGGCAGATTCTTCACAGAACATTTCCTTTCCCCCACTGCCAAAACATCCAAACTGACACGTGTGTGTGTGCTCATCAGTCACACTCGCCATGGGTTCTCCATGCAGCTCCGGGTACCGACCACTCTACATACACATATGGGGGGTGGGGGTATATGTCGACCAATGAGGCTCATCGCTCCCCTGACCCCCACATCTCCGCCCCCCTGTGAGGACAACGGCGAACGGGATGATGGAATACTTGACAACCCCTGCTCGTGCTCTCACACCAGGCTTGCGGGGGCCTTTGTGCGTCACTATGCGATCTAAAACAACACAGGGGCCGTGACGTCAGGAGGGAGGTCGGGGCAGGTCGGCCCCAGAGACGGGGGAGAGAGGGGGAGAGTGAGACATGCATGACGGTAAAAGATGAGACTCGGATAGAGAGAAGGCGGTGGTGAAGACAGAGAGAGAGTTTTGGAGATAAAGAGAGAAGAGCCACGGGAAAATAAGGAGAAGCGAAACTTGTTTTCCTTTTCATTTCCGTGGTTTCTAGTCTGCTTTGAAGCGCCCACTGTGCGCTGTAATGATGATGTCATACACATAGTTAGTATTGAACGTCTCCTGGTGCGATATACAAAGATGAAAATGACAGGACAGCGTTCAGCCGTGTCATCCCTGGTGACCGATGGTTACATGAAACTCAGCTCGTCAGACAATCTTATTTGAACTCAGGTTTGCCTCAACTTAATCTCGGATCCGGAGATTCGACAGCGCTATAGCATTGAACCTCCGGGTACATTACATACATTTGCTTTTTAACAAATGTATTTCTGTATTTCTACAGTGGCCGGTCTACTACACAGCGACAGACTACCTTTGTAGACACTTTGTCTAAGGACGTTGTTTCCTGGACAGTACGTTTTAGCTTGTCTTCCGGCCGGCTACGGGAAAACCTTTATTTACCAGTGCTGGCGGAGTTTGTGTTTGCTGTTGGCCAAAAAGGGATGCTGTGAATGGGAAGACGATGATGAAGATGACGGTTTCTGTCAGGTTGTTTCCAGTAGAGACCCATTCCACGTAACACGCGTCTACAGATCCCTGGTGATCCCTGCCCACAGCAACATGATTGGTTGAAAAGAAATGTAACCTACTCAACCAGCACATTATTTTTCACACATGTTCAATGATTCAGAAACAGATGGTGATTGATTATTTAGTCATCAACCTAGTAATCAACTTTGTGTGTATTAAAAGCAATATGTGTGAAGCTGGTAATCAAACTCTTTGCCCATAATATCGCAACTGTCTCAATCATCACCAGATGTGTGTGTGTGTGTGCGTGCGTGTGTGTGTGTGTTTCTGTATGTGTGCGTGTGTCTGTGCATGCATGTACATGTGTGTGTGTGTGCGTGTGTGTATCTATTGCTGTGCATCTATGTGTGAGTCTGTGCGCGCGCACGCTCGTGTACGTGTGTGTGTGTATATGTGTGTATGTGTATATGTGTGTGTGTGTGTGTGTGTGTGTCTTAATATAGCCTGATCTGCATAGGGGCGTCTCTGACTTCAGATGATAGCAGCGTTGCCAGGGACAAGGTACAACTGTGGAAAAGATGAGGTCAGGCCTGCAGACGGAGAGAAGGGGAAGGAGGAGGAGGAGGAAGACGAGGAGTCGAGTGCTTTCCTTTTAGGAGTTCAGAGGTCAACTCTACCCATTACACCTACTGCCCCTCCTCAGCTGTCCAGTGCCTGGGATGAGTAAGGAACGAAGGGTATCAGCACATGTGTGGGTGAGTGTGTGTGTGTGTGTGTGTGTGTGTGTGTGTGTGCGCGCGCGCACGTGTGTGTATGCGCATGAGTGTGTGCGTGTACTTGTGAAAATAGTGGTTTCAAAAGCGGGGCTGGCAATGAACGTCGTAAAACATACGTATGCCTCTGACACATCTACTTTAGTGTTATGAATGAATATTAGAGTGGGATTCAAACATATTACACAGTAAATCACACTTCAATCACTCAAATCAACACACGTATGAAATAAAATATGTTTTGTTTATTGTTCGTTTCTCCCACATTTGTGTTTATGTACTGGAATTTTCGATCGCTGTTCGCCATTTTCCAGCTCGTGTTTCAGATCTCAGGCAGTATTTGCGGTGGCGTGTATGATACAAGAGAAGGGCATCTACAATGTCTCACTGATCCTTGTTTACTAGAAGCGCTGGATCCCTCTCCCTGTTTAAACGACAGTGTATTCTCTGCTGGGCATGGTGCGCGCCGTGGCCTACGATGCAGAGATGCAAGCGTTCATGATAATGACAAGACAATCATCTGGTTGCCATTTTTTTGTAATGGTTTCAGACTGAGAGGAGGCAGGGGTTTTCTTTTACCTACAACTGTTTGATTGCTCTAGCATGGAGGCCACCACGAGTGTTAGACACACACACACACACACACGCACGCACACCCGCACACATGCTGAACCTATCTTTGCCCTTGCCATCCGGAACACGTTTCGTTACGCCTTTTGTATATTATCATATACAGGATGGGCAAACTGGGAAGATAGATAGCAAAGCCAGCTATTCATTCAAACAAAGGCCATAGAGAGTTGAATATTTACACCTAATAATCTCCACATCATAAACTGTATATTTGTTTGTTTCAGGATTTGTCATGGACTCTCAAAGACCCTTACTTTCCTTTTCCTAGCCCTCTCCAGAGAGACGAGCGGGTGGGCAAATCTTCTACAATCTTTGGGGTTTCCCAATAGTCTAGGTTCCCCCGCCCAATATGGTTGCGCTGAATAGAGTCTATTGGAATGTAGGGTAGTAAATAACATTTTATGTCAGGGGTGGGAAGAAGTCTCAAAACCGCTGCTTTGTGTGTGGTTATAGTTCATCTTGACTTTGAGATATCAACGTGAACTTTAGGCCTTAGATGGTATATCGTGCTTAAACGGACAGATAGCATAATGAACGGTGCTCTATAAAGAGCACACGTGGTCTTAAAGCATTCCATACTTCAAAGAGGCCACAGACAGTACTAGTCAACACACTTCACGTGAGTCAACGTTTGTGTGCGCTGCCGTCCGTGGACACGCAGGACTGTGTCTGCTTAGGATCACACACCTGCGAGTGCTCATCCTTTCCCATGCAGTAAACCGTGTTTTAGCAACAGAAATGTCTAACACTGTTCCTCTCATCACTAACACGTTGTGGGAAGGGGGGCGTGGACAAGGGATCATCAGTAGGTGGGGAGCCAGGTGTGACTCGTCAACGGTGACAGTTTAGAGGCTGTTTGGTGTGGTTTGCTCACCCTCAGCAAAATAAGTTTTAGGGCTTTTCTTTAAGCCAATCCTTGGTGCCTGTTTAGAGCCATTTTAGCAACAATGGCACCCAACGTGGGGCTATGGAAGGACGAGACACAGTATCACGAATCACCCCTGGGCTCTAGCGGAGATGATGGCAAGCCAGGCCACAGTGCAGAGCCAACAGATCCAGGCACTGCTGTGCTTGGCAGCTCGTCAGATGGAGGAGATGACTACCCTGAGTTTGCTTGCGGATACCACCAGCAGACCAGAAGAATGTTCTGGAACCCCCACCCATCCAGCCGCCTCAGATCACCCAGTCGAGGAAGTTCTAGGTTGATGATACAGAGGCCTTTGATGGAACAGTTTTGGTGTGCGGGGTGGCAGAAGACTATTAACTGAGTGTTGACCCTGCTTCCCCTCCTAACAGGCGAGACCCAAGTGCAAGCCACAGTCTGCCAGCTACCTCTCGAGAAGACCGAAACCGTCCAAAGGGCCACCTCACCAGAGCATAAACCAGCGCAGTTTCAAGGGGCTCTCCCTGGAGGACACCGGATGCCCATTCTCATTCTCACAGCCGACTTCACATGCATATACCAATATACATACCAATACTGGTATGTGCAAGGGGGTGAGTGCCAGGCTCTACTGGATACGCTGGTGGGTACACAAGCTTGCCTTGGTTTGGTGAGGAGGAAGCCCGTCTGGATGAGGCTCTCGCAGAGATTCCCGTGGGCCTGGTTCTTCAACACACAGGTGACCGATGGGCAACTGATGACCCTGCCCGCAGTGCTCTCAACTATACTTTTTGGTGTTTCGGGGGCAGATTACACTGCAGATGTTTTACAGTCGTGACACTCAGACAGGCGAAGAGAATACAGTTCAAAATACAATTCCAAAAGCTGTCAGGAAGTGGTTTACGAGACGGCTCAACACAACCCCATGGCTGGGCACTTTGGTTGAGAGAAAACACTCGAATGGTTCATGGATATCCCAAAAGCGCCGTTGGGCCCGGTCCCACTAAGTGGGGTCCCCTTAGAAGAATTGGCCTCGCTTTGTGTTAGTCCTAGTGTATTATGCAACACGATAGCCCATTCATTTTACCAATAAATGCTTATTCAACAATTCATTTTTGAATTCATTCTTTTCCCTCTGTACACTTGGATGCTCAACAACCCCAGTTTTGAACATATTAATACATCAAACAGCTTAATTCAGTGACCTATGGGTTTACTAATTAGTATCTCATTTAATAACCACCACTGAGTATAAACACTGTGGTTAAAGCTTTTTTGGAACCGAACATGTGGTAATTCACCCAATTACAGAAGGCAGAGGGCAGTTATGAACTGGTAGAATCGTTAACTCTGGAGACTTACACACACTTTTTAAGCTATGTTTAATTCCCCAAGAAGCTGCCCTTAATGGTAAATTAAAGGATAGACATGTCTCACATGCGACTTGTGTTTCAACTCCGAGATACGTGACAATGATCGGTCTACAGCAACTGTGTTATGTTTTGTGTAAAACCATCAAATCGCTTTAGATTCAAAGGGAGTGGGAATGGAAGTTGAGTGACATGCCACTATTAAGTTTTCTTCCACGATGAAGAGAAGTGTGGCGCATTCGAACTCGTAAAGCAGTCGAGCAGGGAGAGCGAAAACCCAGTAAAACTCCTTATTTATTGGGGGCTGCGGTGAAAAGTGCCCCATGTTAACATTTGTTCCTGTGACACGAATAAAATTGAGAGAAATGAAAGAGACTGAGGGAAACACTGTTGTTGTCACAGTTTTACAGATTAACCAAATAGTAAAAATCCAACCACATCTCTGGTCCGGTTTCTACACATCTATGGTGCCAGGTGATGGCAATAGATTGGTGCGCTGATGAATTGATGTTGGGGTGAATTGCTGCTTTTCTGTCACTGATCTCTCTCTCTCTCTCTCTCTCTCTCTCACTCTCATTTATTCACAATGTTTTGCAAAGTCTGAAACAAAACAGGCTCAATTTGGCTTCATTCAAATTGTTTGAAATGTAAACGGCCATGCTACTAAATGAGGGGCTTTTCTCATTGCGCATGGCCCAGGGCAGTGCTATGTGGAGACAGCTCTCTCCTCATGTCAGGACGGCAGAACGCAGACGAGCTGGTGATAGCTTTTAGAGCTTTGGAGAACAATAGAGATGGTTATAAAATACAGAATACATCAATCATGTGATTAAATGAATAATACGAGCGATAGAGCGCACAGGGAGCCAGTGGTGCTGGATGCTCTGGTTATGCAATATAGTGTTGTGCTGCTGACCATATGTTCAATTGTTGCCCAATGGCCCAGTTGTGATCGGGATCAGTATCGCGTTGTGATCCGGGTCCGAATCGTGGACGTCGAGGCCCGCGGTTTGGACATAATCACAATCCTCCCAGGATTTCGAATGAATGAAAGGAGCAGAGGGAGACGCAGAAGAGTGGAAGGGGAGGCCCTCATGACAGTAATGTCCCTGGCTGCCTGGCCCGCTGCGGAGCGGACCCACCGGAGCTTGGAAACCATGTGTTTTCACAGCAATATGCATAAGAAACTGTAGCCTCTCGGGGCTTGGCTTTGCAGTGGTATCGCTATTCATCAACTCGGCGTACATGTGCTCACAAACTGTGATGTTTTGCAAAAACAAGAAAGGGAATACAAAAGTATGTTTGTTTGTGTGACTTTCTGGCCTTTCTGGTCCATAGGCCAATAATCATGTCAGTAATTAATAACGACAACATATTGCCTGGGGAGAAGGTATGCTCTTTTCTCAGACGATTTTCCTCTGTTTATTCATTTAGCAAATTGTGGTTATTAACACGTTTCCTGACAGCCTTGTTTGCGCCTATCTGTTCTGCATCTTTAGTATGTCAGCAAGGCATGTTGGCCTGAGATGAGTTTCTGTATTATGTGGCGCAACCTGCTGGCCAAATACAGTAACCGCGTCATGGCGAATTAATTGGATGACTGCGGTTCATTAATTTAAAACGCAAAACCCTGTCTGTCATTCTTCGAAATAAATGCTATAATGCAACACTTTTGTCTGCCTGTCATTTTTTCTTTTATTTGTTTATTTTGCAACGGGACACAAATTCTGCGATTTTACTGAAACAGCTCCACCGAGACTCGTTGCTAAAACTGCCTACGATTAGGGTTACATTACGCATCGTTTTGCTCTACAGTTTTGAATAGCTTATTCTTGACTCTATCAGTCTGGGACAAACCGAGAGTAGCCTAAGCTATGCCATGGACCAACTCCGCAAC
>OMKP01059917.1:0-12478 GCA_900302375.1 Bathygadus melanobranchus | reverse complement strand
TGAGAGCCCCCCCCCTGTGTGTGTGTGTGTGTGTGTGTGTGTGACAGAGAAAGAAAGAGAGAGAGAGATTATTCTCAATTATGCTCGACGACAGGATATCGCGATTAAAAGCATTTGTTCCAATTTGTGTGGTTACTGTAGCCTAGTATTATGATCCAATTATATAAATGATATAAAACATTTTATTCCGTTATTACCCCAGCCTACTGCGTGTGTGTAATTATTTTCATCCTTATTTTCCGCATTAAACATCACTGGCGAGTTGATTTCACTTGTGGTTTTGTTTCAAATGTTCTCGATTGATTTGCATGTAGACTACTTCATTGTGTGTAACCACTTATAAAGATTGAACGCGATACCGTATGCCCTTGACGGCACCGAAACCCCAAATTGATCCACTTCAGCTGCTCGGTTGCCGCAGACTCGAACTGCAGGGTGTGGGCTACCTACTCCCATGTGTAGGCTAAATAAAGGCCGCATATCAAACAGCAGGGTTGTTAAACGGATAATACACAGCGAGAAAATGCGTCTGTCTTTCCTTTACGCATATAAAACAGGTGTCATCTCACATTATTATTACATATTCATAATTTATTTCCTAATAATTGGTTCTTCCACAGAGAAACTGCACTTGGGACGAGCAGACCTATATGGATTTGAAAGTGGTCATTATGCTCCATCTAGTGGCAGGATCTTGTACGTGCCACGTGTGTAAATAATTGCCTTTGCTTTCAATTAAATAAATCACTCACGTTTATTATTCTTATTTGCATAATACTAATCGTCTCATTTGAATAAAATAGGCTACATTAACTACATTAAAATACATTAGGCCATATTTTCTCTCTCTTCTAAATATAGGCATACAAATGAAGAAATATTAACACTTTACAATAGTTAATTCTGTCTTTTTGGAGCCTATTCAACAAATACTAATTACTAATTACATCTGTGTATTTACTATGTATTATCACATTATGGATTTTTCAGGATTTTTTCTCAACTTAATAAAGAGCCTAGTCATAGCCTGCACAGAAGGCTTGTCTTATGCAGATATAACCCCACCCATGATGACAAGGGCAGAGTGAGTTTGTCCCTCAGCTGTGTTTGTACAGAGATTACTTTGTGGGAAAGGCGTCTGGCGGCCATGATCAATATGCATGCATCCTTGCTTGCATAATGAACTTCCTCTTTGAATACCTGACTGTATAAAGTGTAGATATGTGTAGAACTGTATTTCTGAACTGTATTTTTATATTGCATTGCCGACCGTTGCGTTGTTGTGCTGTGATAGTGTATTTGTATCCAGTCGACTCTGTTGGGACAAAGGAATGAATAAAACAGATGTGATATATATCTCCATCCATCTATCCATCAGTCTGAATCCATTGTGTATCAATCATTCTCAACAGCCAAATATTAAAATTGCAGAATTCAGGTTCTTAAATAATCGTCCAAAAGCTGCTGCTTTGAAGTGAAAGACGGGATTGAAGACGGGATTGAAGACAGGATTGAAGACAGGATTTCTTAAGGTAGAGAACATTATTTCTTTGTCTTGCACCATCAGACCTACAGACTGTCTTGGGACACTGTCGGAGACCTGATGTCTATCGAACAGGCCCAGATAAAATGGATACCCGGGTTCACTGTCTATTATATCCATCACTTTGGAAGAACTCTGAGAGGCCATGCTACTCACGGTTCTACTGGCGTTTCCATGATGTGTGTGTGACAGAATCAATATCACAAGGGGAACATCCTCCATATCCATCTATTGCACTAGTTTCTGTTATTTTACTGTTCTATGTATGTGGAGTGTGTGAGGTTGGTGACTACTTTAAGCAGCCTCACCTGGCTCCAGTCAGACTGATTGGGGGCTCTGGGGCTTGGTGAAGCTGCACACCTGTGGTGCATTGAGTAATTAAGGTGCACAGGATAAACCAGCCATCACCATACACACTGGGGGAGAGAGAGCTGGGACACGTTTACCAACTGCTCGACTTGCCAACTCTCCAATAAACCGCACACACATGCACACGCAGAGAAACTTTCATACACACACACAACCTTGACAAAATAACAGGGTTACAGCAATAGAAGAGTGTATGATCAGAAAGACATTCATCTTAATTCAACGTATGTTGTAAGCCAATCCAAAAGGAGGATCTGTTTTACTTCAACATCGTCAAATAAGATAATTCTTAAGGAAATTAAATGTGTACACAATCAATATCACAGTTTCTATTATTTTATGTTTTATATGTAGGTGGAGTGCGTGTGGTTGAAGCAGTGTTAATTACGTGTGTAAGCGCTCCACAGTCTCATCAGCCTGATTTGGGCCAGGTGAGGCTGCACACCTGTGGTGCATTGCGTAATCAAGGCACACAAGATAAACCAGCCGTCACCACACACACCCTGGAGAGCTCGGACATGTCAGCGTTTTACCACCTGCTCTGCCTGCATATCAAAGGTAGGATATAATTTATTGTTGTGTTGTCGCTCAGACAGTGCAACTACACACACAGGCCACTACAAGGGAATTTCCTAGATGGCTAAATACGTTCTTATAATACAACCTGATAAATACAGCCACAGCGGTGTATAGTGCCATCTATGGATAACATGGGGAATCGCAACTGCGTGAGCTATATGTACTGTATCTCCAAGAAAGACGTGATCAAAACATGAAGAACGTAATTTCCTACCCGCAAAACAAACATCTGTACAGCTACTTCTTTTTTTATATCTGACCGTAACATTAAAACTACTAATAATGAAAATGTATCCTGTTATATAGACCTTTTAAAGTGAATTACTTGCGCCAGTAATCCGATCAGACAGAGTTTCTATTGGTCTCGGTAGCTGCGAAGCAGCTGGCAGGTGTCTGTAGTGTTAACAACCATAACCAATGGTAGTTAAAACAAAAATGAAAGAAAACATCGCACTCACATGCTAATATCATGAATACTAATAGAATGACTAAAGAAGCAGGCTCTGAAGCGACTTGAATATGAAGAGGAATGCGACTTCGCCGCACCATGTTTATTTGAATCGCAGTATCCGCGAGCTGCTACAACGGGATCACGTGACCAACGGCAACGCGGCAGTCATGTGAAATAGGCCTGCTCCCTGTTAAAAGGCCATTCTGCTAAAACTAATTAGATGAAAACTAACAACGGAAATACAAAATAAACACTGGCCGCCGACAATATAATGAATATTCTAATTGTATTATGTTAAAAACAGTCGAACAATTCGACCGTGAAAAGGAGGAGGGTTTGTCTGCGGACACTGACGTGAAGAGGCCTAACAACGTGTCGGCAAGATGGCAGATTGTGTAGAGACAACGGTACGTTTTCCAGAGAGTAGTGACACATATTGGTATTGTACCCTGAGTTGATAATCTATTAAAACCTCGTTTAGTGTTGTCAAAGTACATAATATTTGTACGCTCTGGTGGGATAATAACTATTGGCTAGCTAGCTAGCCTGATGATAATTAATGAATTTGTCACAACGTGGCCCAGGTACACGTGTTGAACTGAAATGTAGAATCACCCGCTGCAATCAGCAAAAAAACATCATTTTTGTATTATTACTTAAATTAAAGGAGGTGCTGGGTGCCTCAAATGCTGTTTGTTTTATTTAAGAACATATATCATGCAGTGTTCTCCCCAAACAATGTAATAGTGGTGCTGTGCCACTCCTTGTGCCAGTGTCACCATGTAACAGCATAGGGCTGTCGCGATGAGGACATTTAGTTGACGTTGTCCTTTTCTCCCATTTTCATTTCTGAAATGGTTCATGTTGGTTAATATTGGTTACGTGTCCGGTCATGTTTTGAGCAGTGCTGGAAGTTCTAGTGCAGCTGTATGACGGCACCAGTAGTGCTAGTTCATTTGGAAACACGACCCACTTAAGTTCCAATAAGACACGCGGGTTTGAACATATGGCATGACTTCAAATGATCATAAAAATCATGAACGTTTCGGTGTAATTGCACCACAGCACTAGAGCTATTCAAGAGTCTTGTAAAAACGTCTTGTAACTGGAGTCTATTACCAGCCTGTTACTATTAGTAGGTACATAATTTAGATATATTTTGCCCTCATTTAAACATTTTAAACATCGCCCCCTGACTGTGTTGCGTGATTGGGTGGGAGTGCCTGCGCCACCATCTAAACAACACCCTGGGGAGAACCCTGTCGGGCGCCCCCTTCAATTCTTACATCAGCATTATTGTCTTTAGAGAAATACCGTGGACAAAATACTGACAGCAAAATAGTGTTCTGCTGTAGAAGAATATAAGACGCATGATGATGCTGTAGGTGGACTAAAGAGAAAAAGTAAAACAACTGCCTTAGTAGAACATAGCCTACATATTTGATTGTGTGGGACAGAAGCAACACTATTATGAAACCCGGACAGCGGGATGACTACGAATGGCAGACTGAACACTGTAATTGTGCTAACATTAATGCCAAAAAATGTCATGCTATTTGTTGAACACCAGGGCCGTGCACACGCACATCAACACAGCGCACATCACACACACCTCAGAAAAGGTGTGTGTGAATCGTAGGGAAAACACCGCAGTCTGTGCCGTCAGTGTTCCGGAACATTTCCTGCATGGGGTCATTTGCGAATGGGGACAGGGATCGAAATCCTGGGAAATCTGTTCCGGCAATTTCCCCCCTCAAGACCTTGTAACATTTCCGGAACATTGCCGGCACTGCGGTGTTGTGCACGAAGGCCCTAACACTGCTGGGAGAGACAGGTAACGGGAGGTTGTCACGTGGAGCGAGCAAACCAATCACAAGACTCTTCTTTTGTTTGCAAACAAGCTCCTTTTTTGGAAACTGGACAAAATCAGAAATAAGGGAGCGCCTCTCAGTTCTGTTGAGTTTTATGGCGGTGGCATCAATACGTGTTGTGTTACCACCGCCTGCCGGACCGTCCCTCGGCCCAACTATTCTGGCATCACTAATGTGTGAAAGGGCGCAAGACGAAACATTTCCGGAATGTAGCTGCATGTGTGAATAGTGAAGATCAATAGCGGTGCCTGAAAGGTCATCCCAGTAATTTACTGGGAACTACAGTATGTGTGAAAGGGGCTAAAGACTGTGAAGGCTACAGGGGATGTGGACAGAGAGGGAAAATGAAGGATTCCACTCTGAAAATGAGGATACAGCAGCATTGCCTGTTTGTATGTGGCTGAGTAACCTCTTCAACTCTACCATCAATGGGTTCATCGTTAGTACCCTGCGGGTTCCCAAATATGTCCTGACTATATATAGCTAGTAAGTAAGTTTGTGACCTTTTTTTTATACAACAATGTGTAGTATTTTCAAACAGTGTGTAACGGTTTTGTTGCCCCCTGCACACCTGAGGCTGCACACCTGTGGCGCATTGGCTTCAATGCGCCACAGGTTAAACCAGCCATCACCACACACACACACTCATGAGAGCGCTAACATGTTAGCAGTGACCACCAACATTGCTATACTGGTGCCCAATGTGAGGCTCTTCAATCAAGTGTACCGCTGCACAAATATACAAAATGTATCCATTTAATGTGATAAACTGTCATTTCCAAAAATCGTTTTTAAATCAGTTTGTTTTGAGCTGTCAATGATTAGTTATACTCTTCATTCTTTATGCAAATTCTGCGTTTGAAATGCTCATTGACCATCATATCTCATTCTTCAAAGTTAATCTTTCGTCGTAACAGCTAATTTAAACAGATGAGGAACCGATTGTCCTCGGAGGGTCGTACACCATTAACAAAGAAGTTCACTCACTTTTTGCATGATCTTGTTCGGCGATGGCGATGGCGGGGGAAGTGGTTGTTAAGCAAACTGGGTGAAGTGTTGCTTCAATATTCTATGCTTCAGTAGACTATATATGTCATTGAACAATTTAACGTAATTAAGCTCCTCTATCACCATGGAAACAGCGCAAATGTTTTACAATATGGACAGTCAACATCGCCTGTCTCAATTAAAGTTTAATTAATCTCATCTCTGTCTCAATTAATTAAAGTTTAATTAATTGAGACAGGCGATGTTGACTGTACATATTATTGAAAACGTTTAATTATTAAATGCTTTCACAAGGAAATATGTGGACCTAAAAAGGACTATTCTTAGATACGCGTGGAATTGGACAATTGGTAATGTTCCATATTGTCCACCAGAGGGCAGTCTTCCCCCGTATGATTCACGTAGCGTTCTTCTCATACATTGTATGAGATGTCATTGTATGCTACTCTTTTTACACAGGCTATGGCGTGTCCCCGGTGCCATGGGGCTGCTTCAGGCCCTGCTCTGTCTACATGTCATCACGTTTGCCCTATGAACTAATTTCATAGGGCAAACATTTGCTCATAACAACTTATAACAACTTAATGGTTTCATAATTAACAACCCTTACCTGTAATCAACTGTGACATTTTGACATGTGCAATTGAATGGTGAGCATGAGCATGCGTCACATCTGGTATATAATCTGTCTCTCGTCTCATGCTTTACTGCTGATCAGCGTATTGTGACAAGGGATCAACTGTGAGGGTTTCTGTGTGTGTGTGTGTGTGTGGGTGAGTGTATGTATGCTTGTCAACATGGGCATGTTTGGGCTGTCTATAGCCTACCTTGAGCACCAGGTCTATCACCATTTGAAGACAATTAAATTGTAAGATACACTGCCTTGGGTAAGCTGCTATGAGAAAGTGTAGGTGTTGTCACACACACACACATCCAGTCTCGATTTTTTTGTAGTCCATCTATAATGAAAATGAATATATCAATAAATATTAATGAATAATAAATAGTCCTATCCGAATAAATCACAGATACAGCGAAAAGGATCAATAGACAACACACACACACAAAATACACTGAACTAATTGGTCACCCGTTCTGTGTCTCTCCTCTCTCGCGCCTCTCTGCTCATCCATCTAGTCGGGTCCTTCCAGTGGGAAAAGGCCAGGGGCATTGGGTGACATTTAGCTTCCGGGGGGGCGTGTCCCCCCGCATGCCTGAATGCAGCAGCAGCAGTCTTGCCTCAGCTGGAGGATCGCGGGCACCGACCCTTACACACAGTACACACACACAGTCACACTGTACCCATATACACACATTCTGGTGTGTATGTGGGTGCAAAGTGGTGTCTGCGTGGTGGAATCTTAATTCCGGATTCAGCCAGGGTTGTGGCATATTGAGTTCAACCTCGCTCTAACCATAAATAATCTGCACACTAGATGGATTCATTTGAACAGAGACGAGATTTTAAGTGCAGGCCCTATAACAGTGGCACTGCTGGCCGTTATAGAACACACACACACACACACAAACATGTTTGTTTTTGTTAACTATAGATGTTTGATCCAGAACGAATCTTTATACACTTTTAGTGATTTTAATCAGATAGGTGTAGGGAATAGGGGAGGCAGAGTTCAGTCCACTGTGAGCGTGTCTACAATCTGGAGACCAGCCAGTGTTTCTATCAGGACACCATCAGTGGTTTGCATTTCCTCTAGCGTTTTGATGGTGAGATTAGATTCTCTGAACAGTGAGGTGTGTTGATTCAGGGTAAATTGAATTCTGACCTAAATCTGGATAAACAAGATGCCTGTGTGCATGTATGTGAGCTTGTGTATGTGTGCTTTGTGTCATGTGTGTGTATTTGTGTGTCGTGTATGTCTGCTTGTGTATAGTTATGTTTGTTTGTGTGTGTCTGCTTGTGTGTATTATTTGTTTGTGTGTTTACATCTGTGTGTGTGTGTGTGTGCGTCTCCTATGTTTGTGTGTGTGTGTGTGTTCGCATGTCTGCTTGTGTGTATGTATGTGTGTGTGTGTGTTCGCATGTCTGCTTGTGTTTATTATTTGTGTGTGTGTGTGTGTTTACATCGGTATGTGTGTACTTTTTTTGTGTATCTGCTTGTTTGTGTGTGTGTGTGTAGCTCTGTGTGCTTGTGTGTATTTCTATATGTGTGTGTCTCAGTGCTGTTTCTGCTTGTAGGAGATGTTGCAGGAATCCTGTTACAGGGAGGGATGGGGCAGGGCATTGTGATGATTAGATTGTGAACGGAAGTCTCCCTCCCTTATGATGGAGGTTCATTCTTTCCTCCCACTCTCTCTCTCCATCTCCCTCTCTCGCCCTCCTCTGTTATTGCTCTTCTCATTATTATCTCTCTGTCTGTCTCTGTCGCTGTCTCTCTGTCTATGTCTCTCTCCCCATGTCTGTCTCTCTCTCTCTCTCTCATCACTGCTTCCAGCACACCTGTTGTTAATTAATTTCGATCCTGAAGTGCGATATGCTGCAGAAGGTGTTGCACAATGGATATACGCACGTGTGCACCCCACATGTAACGATGGTGGTACAGTCAGTACAGGACCCTGTAACATGCATCATACATATATACATCACACACTAGTCCATTACCAGACGATGTATGTCCATTATAGATGGGCAATGGACAATATATACATGGTATATATTGTCCATTATGCAACTTTTCAAATATAAATGACTTTATACATGTAATTAATTAAATATACAGAGATACATTGAATCACCATGCTGCCACTGTTGAAAATGGATGAAAATGTCTTCTCTAAGAGCCTGCCTGTCCTCCTCTCATATATCATATTGACATTCATGCATGTAAATATCATAGAATATCATCAATGAAGAGATTTGGAACAGAAAATAAGCTAAGACATGGCTGAAGAACCCTTGCTTCACACACACACACACACACACACACAACCATGTCGTGCCAGAGTGATGGATGGGGTGGTGTATGGGGGTCAGAGGGTGGCAGGACCCTCCAGAGATGTGGAGGTGGGATATGCTAATTACCCTGCAATAGAAGAGTGGCCCAAACACATCTCAAAGCTATTCTTCAATGCTAAGATTACAATCGTACAAACTGCATTTTAATGGCATGATGGGATATTGAATATTGTTAATTAAACATTGATTACCTGTGTGTGTGTGTGCGTGTGTGTGTGTGTGTGTCTTTCTCTTACTATTTGGACAAAAGGACAAAGCTTTTTTTAGGGCCTTTACAGGGTTAGGGTATTAGCTTGCTTCCAATGTCAATGCAACACTCCTTCACATGTTATCTATACCTGTCTATATCTAGCGAACTCCTTATTCTATGTGCTTTGTGTTCCACCACGGGCTGTAGTGAACACACACCGATGTCACTTGCTGTTCCCGTGGCCTCCATGCACACACGGCCTGCTGCGGTGTCTTCTGATGGCTGTTTCCTCCAAGTCCCCCATGGCGGCCCCTCTCCCAGGGGTCTGGGGGAATCTTGACCCCGTGCTTGGGCCTCTCCCCTTGCTTCTCTGAATCCCAGTCTAGCCTGTGTGTGGTCAACTCACGACTAGTATCACAAATCACTTCAGATTAACATCTAAAGTCTGCGGACCAATCACGCCACTGGGGGCGGGGATCTGTAGCCGCACGTTACATGGAATGGGTCTCTACTGGAAACAGCCTGACTGGCGGAACCACAACAGACATGATATGGCTGATCATTAATCTTCCATTCAAAAGATAATGAGTATCTCTTCGTGTCTTCCTGTTGTCATATCCCTCCTTGGCCAACAGGGAACACAAACTCGGCCAGCACTGGTAAACTAAACTATTCACGTAGCAGGGGGGGGGGAAGACAAGCTAAAACGCCTGCCCAGACACCAATGTCCTTATACAAAGTGTCTGTAAAGGTTTCAAATCAAACCTGCGTAGTAGGCTGGCCTCTGTAGAAATACATTTGTTAAAATCATCTTCTGAAACCTCCATCTTTCCACTCGCAGATGAGCTTCTCTTCGGAAAAATATCTCTGTGAGTATATTTGGAGAAAAATCTGACCGGTATTAATAATTATGTGATAACGACTTTCGAAAGATTAACATTTGATCATTCCATATCAAAGTAATGTCATTTGTGGTTTACATTTCTCAAGTTGGCGTGTACTTATTTCAATGCAAATGGAGAATATGTGTTCCATTGCACCTCTGTTAACAGGTCACGTCTCATCCCTCGCGGAAAGTGACGTTATTAATGAAACTTTGATAATGAAAGTACACTTCATCCGCTGACTGATTGAAATGACATATAGTCTGGCCATGATGTATTATTAACACTTTCACAAGAGCCTGCGCGCGTCAGTGACTCACCACGAAATGAGCCACGAACCTTCTTTTAAAATCACATCTTTGATGTCATTTATTTTAGTCCGCAGGATTGATGACATGATATTTAATATGTGAGAAGAAAAGTAAAGGAAAGCCGGCCGTACTATCTCGTTGACGGTAAGAGAGGTTTCATTAACCTTGTCTCAGCTGCTAGTAGGCCTACGCCTCGGTGATTGACGGCGGCTTCATTGGCCATGCACGATGGTGTCGCTGTACGTTAGCTAGAGATGTCTGACGGGGGGGGCGGGGGTCTGCAATAGATGACTCCTTATAATGCACACATTTGCTGTGTCATATTATATTAGTAAATACATAAATATAAATGTGTGCGTGAGCTATGGGTAAATAGGTCTCTGCAATATGTATATATTATATCTATATCTATAGATATAGATAGATATTGCAGTCTCATGTTCAAGCTACTGACCTTTACTTTGACTGGATTTGAGGTCCCAGTGTTCAAAGTTTTCATACTCTGAAAGTAATTAAACTAAAATGCTGACATAGGCTACCGTATGGTAAAAAATATAGAGATTCACAATCTGAAAGAGCTTTAGTGACATGTACGTTTTCACATACAAGGAATTGTGTTCTGGTACGTTGGCGAGTGCAAAATACACAAATACAAAACATGATAACATGATGATAAAATAAATAGAAATAGTTGTGTTGGTATTTTGATTAGGCACTGCAGAAGTGAACGTTTTGCATAGGTTGATAGCCTAACAAAATATGACTGAGTCATCAGAACGGCGTCAATGACTCAACACATAATGTGTCCAATACGAACCTAAAAGGACAAGCTGGCACGCTCTTTAATAGATTAAAATAATGACTTCACTTTATTTGGGAAAACAAAATAATTTTAGCACTTTAATTAGTGCACAGTGGAATTTAAACCCGCATCTAAATGACTGAATCGTGAACACTGGTTAAATGTTGATTAGGGCTTTGTCCTGGGAAAGGTGGCAAATATAGATGTGTTTTAGATGTACTCTCCCATCTAGAGGAAGTCTAAAGAATCTTGGACCTCGTGGCATGCTGGGATACAACGGGGGCCCCGGGTAAAACAGCCAGCGTAGAATAAAACGACTGTGATTACAACTTCACGATGACCTGCTCATACCCTCCGCCACTGTGTCAGTCGCTTCCACAGAACCATGAAAGATAATGAAGATAAACATGCAAACTTAGCTGGGATAATAAAAGTGCATTGTTACAATGAGGGAAATGCATGGGCTACTGTATATTGCATAAGTGCTGAGCTGCCCCCTGGCGTGTAAATATTCAAGCGCCAAATCAATATGCTCCTGTCAGCCGGTGCATTTATTGCACTTGGTAATGAAATTGATTCTTCAGTTTTGTGTGAGTCTTGCGTGCTTGACCTTCTATAATTCAGATGCAGAGCCTCACATAAATACACACACACACACACACACAGAGAAACAACAGTTTTTTCACCTTTGTTTATACGTGTTGTTCTTTCGAAGACACGACATCAGGGAAATGTGAAAGTCTTTTACATGCTGCCGATGTGAATTTGAACTTCCGTCCCACAGGAGCACTGCCGCTCTTTCCGATTCAGTCTTCATTCCTCTTTGTGTGTGTGTGTTGGGTCAGGGAGATGTGAGAGAGACCGACAGAGAGAGAGAGAGAGAGAGAGAGAGAGATGGCTTGTAGGCCTACCTACAGCGTGCCCTGACGAACTGGGATGGAAAGTGACACCTTTCCTTGGCAGTAAGAGTCCCCATGAATCACACCGCCTGCAAACCCTCTGTTTTCCTCCGCATAATCTTAAAGAACCTTCTCCCTCTCTCTCTTTCCCCCCTCTCTCTCTCTCTCTCTCTCTCTCTCCCTGTCTCTTTTCACCTGCTCTCTTCGGTTCAACAGTGACACAACCAGTTTCGGTTTCCTGCAGTTTTCCCTGCTCTCTGTCTCGTCCAACTGTACCAGGGACTGTGATCAGGGACAGCGTGTAAAAGGAGCCGCTGGGAGCCGGACTGCCTACCTCACTCTCTGTCTCTCTCTCTCTCTCTCCCGCCTCCTTCATGCACTCCCATCTGCCACACACACTGTAATACCCTCTCTCTCTCTGTTAGTGTAGTGTGTTCCAAGTACGCCATTTTGTCATTGTAAGGCATGTATTCCCATGTTGACCTCTCTCTGGTGTATTGTGCGTGTGTGCCTCCTAACTTCAGCTGAAGAAGTTGGACGAAAGACGATAATAATGACTTGTGTTCACAATATATATGCAATATTTTTTCTATTAGG
>OMKP01059860.1:1869-12423 GCA_900302375.1 Bathygadus melanobranchus | reverse complement strand
GTTAGTTTAGCAGTTAGCAACTATGTCACATCACTAGCTGCAGAACACCCACCGCCACCTCCACCTCCCAGAAAGTCACCACCTCACATCAGGCTGGCACCGCTCTTGCAGGCTAGTGTGGCTCTAGCCGGCTAGCGCTGCTCTAGCCGGCTAGCGCTGCTCTAGCAGGCTAGTGCAGCTCTTGCAGGACAGCGCTGCTCTAGCAGGCTAGTGCCACTCTACCATCCGCTGCATAACCCTCTCAATCAACAACACGGTGCAAGTGTTTCAAAAAGGCTAAATCCCAGCTGAAAGCCGTGGTAAAAATAGGACTGAGGGAAGAAATCTCATGTGTGCGTGTAGTAGAGTGTGTGTAGAATCAGAAGATTAGAGGTACAGGATTAGGGCTCCATTTGTTTTGTAGGTGCATCCACTGCTGGATGCTTTTAGAGGTGGAGATGGAGATGGTTGGATGTGTTTAGGAGCTATCTTTCTTTGGTTAGGAACAAACACACACACGTGCACACACATACGCGCGCGCGCACACACACTAAAAGCATTAATGCCTTTGACCTAAGACATACATACATATTATGTATTAAGAACATTATACATATTATGGATTAAAGTCACCTCATATTATATATATTGTATGTATTAAGTTCATATTTTATGATATACATATCATGGATTAAGGTCAACTCATATGATATTAGATATATTTTTAGTAAAAATAGATTGGTTTGCATAAAACGACTCCCCCTCTACTTTAAAACATGAAGCTGTGATTGGCTAATATGATTACCCGGTACCTGCTGATTCAGCGTTGATGCAACACACCTGTCCTCTGCTGGTTGCAGCTAAATTGAAGGGCATTTACAGGGACTGCCGAAATACGCATCCAAGAAATAGATTCTACTTGGAAAATGTGGGCTTAGGTACACTGTTAACCACACTGATTGTGTAGACGGACAACAGATAATATCATATCATAGTGTAAAGTTACTCACACGACAAGGCCCACATCTCCATGCCCTTGACCGCTTGGTATTGTGCCAGGTCATGGGTGTATATTGAGTTCCAGCTGCAGAGTGTGGTTTCCCACTGGGGACATCCATGTTAAAACGTTTTTTTGGCCACTAAAACGTCTCTAGTCATCTCCTTTCTAAACACTAGTTGGCAGTAAAACGAAATTTCCCTTAAAATAACTGCTTTTCATAAACTAAACTAAGATTTTCATAAAATAGACCAGTGGATAGTCCTGGGTCCTGAGACCATTTGAGAAAGTTGAGACTGGTCTCAGGACCCAGAGTGTCATTAGTGATTACGTCACGACCCAACAATTAAAACAATTGTATTCACCAACATTGCGCTAATCGACGAAGCTTTCATTGTACTGTTTAAAACATTAGCGAACAAAAAGCTGCAACAATTGGGGCTAAACCAATGAAATAGTAAGCCATTGAAACATGAATTATCATTGAAACATTAGTTCATTCATGCGCGTCTTTCTAGCTTAAGGTTTGGCATATGTTCTGCGACCCACTCAACATCACCCACCAGTTGAGAATAACTGAAATAGAAGGTAGTAAAAAAAAAAAAAAAAGCAACTTCTTTTTGTAAGCATCTTTTCCCATTTAAAATAAAACTAAATAAAACATTTAGATTGATTCCGATATCCGCCTGTTTTTGTTAAAAAGCTAAAAATATAAAAATTAATAGCCCATAATTAAAAGTGTATCGGGCTCATAAATGTTGACAAATACACATTTGTTCAAGTATCGAAATAAATACGAAAAGCTTTCAGCTTGAGGAACTATATGAAGTTAGAGCTGCCCACCTCCTGTATAAAAGGCAGGCTGACGCGTCGCTCGCTCTTCTTCTCACGTCAGCCTCAGTAGCAACGTCGCGTCGCCCAACCGGAATCCATAAGGTAACGCAATAAATGCTTTGTTTGACTGTCTTTGGTGCATTGGATGAAGGTTTTGTGGACATGTTTCGCGGTTTTGGTTCATTTATACGTGATCCAGACATGGTAGCGGTTCATAGAGTAGCCAGCTACACCATGGCAGGCGGTTTCCATTGTAAGCCGCCGGCTGTAAATCGGGGAACTGAAGTCGTTGAGTGATTTTAAAATGTTCTCCTAGGGAGTTGAGTTGGTGCCGTTAATAAACGTAAATACACATGACGGGATCTATGAATGTTAACTATAACCGCACGAACAAAAGACCATGCGCTGTCGAAGGCCTTGCTGCACTTAACTCTACTAGTCATGCGCGGCTTCATCCTGCTTTATTATACCCAAAGTCTAATCGATTACCACATCAACTACCGTCCACCCTCACTAAAGTGACTAGTAACGTCATGAGAAGGGCGTTCACTGCTGGATTTGACAGGTGTTGGTCAAAGAAGGCCCACTAAATGCCACCAAATTCAAACTACTTTACACCGCATGCGCCAATGACGCTGCGCCCATGCGCATTGCTCACTATTGCGTGTCTGGCTGGACGAGTCTTTCTGCTTGGCACTGAGTCTGTCAGCACGGCCGTGAGCTGTCGATCACACTGAGTCCTCCGCAATAACCGAGGTAGCAGTCAATGCAATTTACTCACCGATGGGGTCGGGGGCCTCGGCATCCGGCCCCAAAGCAGATTGTGCAAAATGCACGAAAGTGCTGTGAGTGACTTCTCTGCCGTGGTGAACTTGATTCATTGTAAGTTGCGACTTGTATTTCATTGTCCCCCGTATCGTTTCAGAAGCATGTCTAACACCGAGCGCACCTTCATCGCCGTTAAGCCGGACGGAGTCCAGAGGGGACTGGTCGGCGACATCATCAAGAGGTTTGAACAGAAGGGCTTCAAACTCGTTGCGATGAAAATGACCACGGTGAGTCAACGTGAGGTCTCTCAAATCATCTGCTGTGGGAATCTTAAGCCGCTATTTTAATCTACCCGCATGCTGGTTAGTTCAGATTGTTTGAAAGTCATGCACGGTTTGTTGCCGTTCTGCGTTGCCCTTAAAAGTCGGTGACCTTAAGGCAGTCGGTCAGATTAGTTTTGCTATTCCTGACTAGCTGTGCTGCTAAGCGCTCTGTTCTTATCCTGCTTAGACTTGCACGTTTGTCTGCTAACCTGATGGTTACTGCAGTATGCACTTGAATGAATTACAACTCACTTAACTGCAACAAAGATTAGCTGATTGACAGAAACATAAAAATCTAAGTACCAATACCTACCAACATTAGCTGCTCAATGGTTCAGAAATTCAAATATTTAGTTAATTCTAACAAATTTTCTTTGCTGCTTGTCTGATAAGGAAGCACATATCACTTTGAACTTTAACTTGGGATGGGCCTTTATGAGACTGTATAAAAGAAATGATTAATCAGGGACAAATAAAAGCTAGATTAATGGCCTATGAAAATAACTTGCTGCCCTACACTTTTTGCCAAACCTACTGGTGTTGGGGTGCAAAGCTGTCAATCTTTAATGTGTGGAACTTGGATATTGTCTCATGGATAGTATCTGGATGTTGTGTGTTACAGGCCCCCATGGACCTTCTTCAGAAGCACTACGCAGACCTGAAGGACAGGCCCTTCTTCCCCAGCCTGGTCGCCTACATGAGCTCTGGTCCAGTGGTCGCCATGGTAATTAATGCGCATACACACTGAGGCAGCATGAGCACTTCCCTTATAGTGGGCAGAAACATGGCTCTCTAACAAGGGCTAAAACTGGTTCACACAATTATCCCGACTCTGTTTACACAACCGTGTGTGTTGTACAAAGTTGTCTAGTTCTCTTCCTATAGTCTCAAATTGGTATGTTTATTATTGGCATGGCATTTTGAACACATTTGAAGGAAGCAATCGACTAAGAGATTTGGTGTCTATGTAGCTGTCACTGAGGTAATTTGGCATTGATGCAACGCATCTACTAGCCACTCTGAAATTATGCAATATGAGTCACGACTGCTAAAGATGGTTATTCATTGAATAAAATGGAGAAAATGAATAAAAGAAATGTATAAACACGACTGGCCAATAAAATATGCATCTATGTCACAAACGTGTACATAATGTCGTCATAAACGCCCTCTCCTCCATAGGTGTGGGAGGGCCTGAATGCAGTGAAGACAGGCAGGGTCATGCTGGGTGAGACCAATCCAGCAGACTCCAAACCTGGCACCATCAGGGGAGACTTCTGCATCCAAGTTGGAAAGTAAGGAACAGATCCTGAAGTCTGCTGTCTAGTGAATCTAGTTGCATGTTTTTCTTTACAATACAATGGAAATTGAGGGTTGACGTTGGGGTTAGTACTGGTATTTGCAGACTCCATGCTAATGAAAACTGAGGATGTGGGGACAAGACTTGTGATAGAGACGCTGATGTTACGGTTTGACTGGGCTAAATGCTTTCTGTTCCACCGTTCAGGAACATCATCCACGGCAGTGACTCTGTGGAGAGTGCCAAGCAGGAGATCGGTCTGTGGTTCAAGGACGACGAGGTTTCCAGCTACACCAGCTGCGCCGAGAGCTGGCTCTACGACTAACTCCAACCTTCAGGGGGATCAGCCAGTTGACTAAGTCTAAGCTTTCCTGACTTCTATCAAAGGAGGACAAATGGTGAAAACTCTGTCTAGGCTAATCACCCCTGTTTGTCATACAGTACTGTTTTGGGTCTGCTTGGTTGACCTGCAGTCCTTGTATCATTCCAATGCCTTTCCCAAAATTGCATTCCCTGTGTAGGGTCCATTCCATGCCATGACCATTTCTGTTAAAACAATGCCTCGGTTTTTGAATAAAACTTGACAATCTCTTGTCAATCTCTGTCAATCTCTTTATGTCCAGAACACAGGGTGCGCTGTCAACTCTGACTGCGTTTTTTACGAGGATAAGAGTCCCTTAATCGCAAATGGGCAAGGGATTTAAGTAAAGGATTTAAATGTAAGTACTGACCGCAACTCTCAGGTCCTGGTGACTGGATTTGACTTAACCGTTCACTAATACTTGTGATATGAAATGGGAGGGTCTTGTATTTTCAAATGAGTCGGGGTTAAACATGAACACAGGGCTTCTTGTAACCTGCATATTTCCAACATTTGTGTTTTATTTACAAATTCAAAGCTTGATCACAGCACAACTTGCCATATGAAAAGGTAACATACACTATCAAAAAGATGTACAAACTTTAAAACTGCAATCTAATATGTACCTCAAAGGGTCAGTGTTAAATTTTTTTTTAATAGATTTTAATTTCAACATTTGTATCCAAAATAAATTTCACACCATAACTTAACCCTCTCAATTCACGACAGTAATACAATAAATGTATCAAATATATAGCACCACGATATAGTTGAATATAATTGGGGCTATAACATATAAAAGACCCGTGTTAGTATCAAGAGGAAAACAATACACCCATTCTCAAGTCTGAACATTGATGCAGAGCTCCGCCTTCCCCATCCCAATACAGCGAACAATGACAGGAAATATATTAGCACACCGGTGTCATGCATTCTGGCAAAGTGATTGTATTGAACCCCTGGCAATGCATGAGGTCAATGCAAAGCGAACCACATTTGAGATGTTCCATTTTAATGTAGGTGTGATGGTGTGTGGGGCGCATTTTGCGTTAACAGGTGGTCGGGGTCAGTGAGGGAGTTTGCCATCCTGTGTTGAATTTGCATTTGTTTATAGTCGTGAGTTATATCTGAACGTAGCAGCAAAGTTAGCCCATAAAAACGGTTGTTGATTTGCACTGGGTTATGATGCAACTGGGTGGGTGAAGTTATTAATGCTTAATTCCGCCCCCTTCCCTCCTTACAAAATGCAAAATATACTCTCAAAATGAAAGTAATCAAAAGCCAACCCATTCGCTTATGATTGTGTGACACTACAATGTTATTGCTCGCTTATTTTAGTTGTTTTAGTAATCCACTTAGAACCACAAATGACTTCATTGGATACCCCCCAATCAAAATATAAAGGACAATTCCAATTACAAAAAGTTCAGAACAAAAGAAAGACAAAACTGCAAGCAACCATATAGAACTTCTCAATAAATAAGGCGGCCACCTCAACAATCAACAACACGACAGCTGAACACAGAACGGGACATTTCGAGGAGACACGAGCAAAGACTGATATGAAAACAGGACTTCAGCCGAGAACCTCCGGCCGGCACTCCGACCCATGCACTTTGACCCACGCGCGTGCGAGTCTTCTAACAACGCAGTTAGAAAATACAAACAAAACCGAAGGAAATGGACAACAGCCTTTTCCTGAGATTTGAGCCTGGAATCGTATCGGTAAGCTATGAGGAGAGATCATGGGTTGTATGTCACACAAGAGAGTATATGGTATGCTATATGGTATCCAACACCCCACCCCCCCCAAAAAAAAAAAGGTTATACAATATCTGGTTAGAATATTTATGTAAATTCTATTTCAATGTAGTGACATTAGATCTTAGATGTCTACGTAAAATATAGAATACGGGAACTTTATTGCATATTTCGTCAAATCAGAAGACTGTCCTGCAAGTGGTGATAAAATTCTTATGTTTGGTGTCTAGTCTTCCAGAGAAACATTTCAGGTTACAGATTTTTTGCATTTTGCATATGCTATCCCACAGCAGTAGCCTAAATACACACGCACACTCTTGTATATGTGCTAAATGTCACCAGGAGGTAGTAGGTAAATAGCTGCAAGTATCCAACTCTCAGAAAGACAAACTCAATTTACAGACGTGTGTCCAACAGGGAACACATTTTCCAAAACTGGAGGAAAAAAGAAAGAAAAAAGAAATCAAATGGAATTAAGTTTTTCTCTTTTTGCTCCATTTTAACATACTCATAATAAAGCAAAAACGACCACATGAGCTGATCTGTATACATACTCCGCTATATCTTGTGTCTCTTATGTCTTGTGCCACTTCTAGACCTCACATTGTGAATGCTGCCTTTAGGGGTACACGTAAAAGCAGTGCATCGCTTGTTCATTTAGTACTGAAAAATAAGTGTTATTCTGTGGCTCATCTGAATAACTGACTCTCCTTGCATACAATTATGGCTCCGACGTGAGAACTCAAGCGATGAAAACAGAAAAAAAACCAACCCACAAAACACCTTGCATATAATCTTACATGTCGACACATTCAGTTTGACACCCATTACACCCACACATTACATACAAACCTCCATCTCTCGCGGTGTGTGAGAGAGAGAGAGACAGAGAGCGAGACTATACTGAAGAACCACTACGTGGCCTTTCTCCAGGACGTTAAATCATGGTCCAAAAACTGAAGACAACGACACGTTAAGTCAGGGCCACCCCGCGTAGTGTATTCCATGGCTGGATCGCGCTGCCGGGCCTAAACCAGTCCACTGGTGTTTTTGTCACCAACGTGCACGCTTTCCAGACCGGCGGGCGAGAGCTACACCCAAAGACGCGTGCAGGTTGACTCGGGAATGAGGACGCGTGGACGGGTGGCTCTTCCGGTGTTTACATTACACGCTACTGCTCAGCTGACGTTGGAAAATGATGCCGCACTACTCAAATGAGGTTATTGTGACTATACGTTTACAAAAAAAAAAACAAAGGACTTGTTACCTGGCTTAGAATAACCACGTGTTTTACTGGAGTGGCTTCCAAGAGGCGTGTGAGGAGGTCTTGATGTTTTGTATGTGCACCCTGGCAAAGCCATCACATTAGCTCACTGTTATTACTAAGGTAGACATTGCCATGACACTTCAAAACTAATGATGTACAAATGTGACAAACAATATGGATCCGGGCCTCCTGAATGAATTAAACCCTGACAGATATCCACTAGCATCTAAATAACCAACTGACAGAAAAATCCTAAGAGTGCTGGTGTTCCTGAAATGCATTGTGGGAGGACGTGTACGGCTATAGTCCGATATAACTCTGTTTCAAGAGTAAAAAAAAAAAAGACAACCCCCACGTTATTTTAATGTTCATTCAAGAGACCTTATAATGGCGGTAAGGAGTGGCTAGTGTCCAACCCTAGCTAGCTAATCGACAGCCGTCCTCTGCTCAAATGATAAGCCTTAATATCCGATATAATGTAGTTCTCTATCAATAGTTTATCATACTATAATATGAATAGAATCACTCTTATAGAACAACACTCATTAAGTACCCCATCCAGCCACCGAAATTGACGCAAAGTAAGAAATCATTGTTTTAAGACAGAATATTACAAATAAAAATAAAAAAAACTTCAAGTACTATAAACAAAAGTATAAGTCCACCTGGCAAAACTGTTCAAACTACAGGAAGAACAAAAACTACAAAATATACACAATTCTGTCACCATTTTCTTTCCCGCTTAAATCGGTGAAAATGCTCTTTAAAAAACAAACAAACAAAAACAAACCAAATAAAAGTCAGCGAAGGAAAGATTTTTTTGTTGTCGTTTTGTGTTTTTTTTTGTGTTTTTTTAAGTACGCCCAACCCAGCCGCTAAATAAATGTTTTTTAGTCACAGTTTCTGCAGGTCTCTGTGCACGGGGTCCCAGTGTCCGGTCCCAGAGAGCGTTGGCAGCAGCCAGATGTTAAGGCCAGAAGTGGCGTTGATGGAACCCTCGCGATCATCTACACCAGCAGCTCCTAACTCCTGCCCTCTGGGGAGCACATGCAGCGCTCACGTCTCTTGCTAGGAATTTCGATTTTTGTTTTGTCTTCCAGGCGGGAGCAGATATTTTGGAACGCGCCCATCCCAATACCTTGAGACGGCAGAGGGGGAGGGAAAACGCCTCCAACCTCTGCTATTCCTGAAGGATGGACCGGGCCAGAATATATATATGTATATATATGTGCGTGGACACAGCTACAACGTTTGGAAAGGACCACGGGACATTTTCTTGGCACCCTCTCTCCGGTAAGTTCTTCAGGGCCATTCAAAATAAAAAGAAAGAACAGAAATGGTTGAAAGGGGGTCTGTGTTTTGTCGTTGCGTGTTCACCCACCGCCCCAGCCCTCCCTGGTCCCCTGTGGAACGACCTTCTCAGGGCTCCTGTTTGATGTAGTAGCCGGCTGAGCCGTTGCTCTCCTGGTCGGACACGCCCTGGGAGAAGGTGAACTCGTCTGCCTCCGCCGTCTCCTCCTTCAGCCGCAGCAGAGACTCTGCTCACAGAGAACCAGAGAAAGAGAGAGAGAACATGGACAGGATGTGTGAACTGTAGATGAGCACACTTTGCAACGGGGGCATGACACCGGGCGTAACGGGGACACGACACCGGGCGTAAGGGGGGCACGACACCGGGCGTAAGGGGGGCACGACACCGGGCGTAACGGGGACACGACACCGGGCGTAACGGGGACACGACACCGGGCGTAAGGGGGGCGCGACACCGGGTGTAACGGGGGCATGCAACCATGGTAACAACCAGTGGTTGTTAATTTGAAAGCCCTACCATGTAGTGCCTGACGGAGGGCAGGTTAATAGAAAAAAAGTGTAGTTACCTGATTTGTGCGTTTGTTGGAGGTGGAGGTGGGTGCGGGGCCGGGGCCTCGTGGGCCCCGGGGCAGGGTAGGGGGGCGGACTCTGCTCTTCGTCCCCAGAGAAGCTCCTCCTCCTGCCTGCTTGACTGAAGGGCCGTCGACCAACTGGGATCTTGCGCTCTAAACACCAAGCCAGACTCGGGTTAAGCTACCAGGGGCTCATTTACGTCAAGGGCCGGACATTGTATTGTTTAAGGTGCACATTCATCTTCTGATTGCATATTAAGACAGGAAAGAGGATGGATGGACAGACAGAGGAGGATATGACAGAGGAACAGAGAGAGGACATGATGGAGGGACACGGGGATGGACTAGAGAAGATTAAGGGAATGCTTACTTTTCTTTTGTCCTTTGTACTGCGGGGCTTTCTTCTTCTGCTTGGGCACACTA
This sequence comes from Bathygadus melanobranchus, assembly GCA_900302375.1. Taxonomy (NCBI): domain Eukaryota; kingdom Metazoa; phylum Chordata; class Actinopteri; order Gadiformes; family Macrouridae; genus Bathygadus; species Bathygadus melanobranchus. The sequence goes on along the minus strand of OMKP01059860.1, from coordinate 2,527 downwards.
GAGGGCATCTCCCGGGCGCCTGGCAGGGAGTAAAGAGAGGGTGAATGTGGTTGAACGGTTGACATGTTGTGTGTGTCAATTAGGGCCGCGATGATTAGTCGATTGACATTTATCGAGTGCAAATACCAAACACAAATCCAAATGTTTGTATCACGGTTCATTTTAAAAATGAATACTTGCTTGTCAGATAAAGCAGAGCAAAGTTAAGACATCACTTAATATTCATAATGTTTATAATGGTTGGATTCATCTGAAAATCGACTGAGAATAATGGCTAATTATAATAATAATAGTTAGTAATAGTAACAATAGCCCTAGTCATAGTAGTAGTGTTAGTTAGTGTGCAGTAGTTTCAGAAAACTTTATAGACCCAAGTTTCCTCCTCCAACAACAACAACAATAGTAGATGGTGGTGTAAACAGACTCACTCTGTGCGGCAGGGGGCTGCAGCTGGTACCCGGTCAGCTGACACCAGCCCACGGGGTAGAGGTCGGGGGACTCGCAGTCCACCCACTGGTCGTACTCGTCCTCCCAGCCGTCAAAGTGGATGCGCAGCAGGCGGTGGACGATCCGCGTCACCGTGGCGACGCACACCAGCCGCGGCTCCATCAGGTCCACCGCCTCCAGCTTCATGCCCTGGCGGAAGCCGTGGTTTGGG
>OMKP01059847.1:0-11682 GCA_900302375.1 Bathygadus melanobranchus | reverse complement strand
CTTGCGGTCCATCTCACAGGAAGAGACGCGCGGGTTCCTGGAACACAGTTTAGCTTGGGTAAAACGCATATGTATGGCATATTTAGGGTATATGTAGGGGTTTTTCTGTTGCGTCTATAGATACCCCGTTTGGAGGGGGAATTAATACATTGTATAGATACCCCGTTTGGAGGGGGAATTAATACATTGTATAGATACCCCGTTTGGAGGGGGAATTAATACATTGTATAGATTCCCCAATGTAACTCAAGGTAATTCTATAGCTGTCCCGGCAACTATGAAAACACCTAATGTGGTTGTTTATAATGGTGCTACATATAAGGTCGGGGTTCATTTAATAGTCCAGACCTGAGCCTGAGTCCAGAGTACTTTTCCACTGCCACGTCTTTGGGGACCGGGGGAGGGGCCGGCCGGGGCTGGGGCCGGGGCTTACTGGTGCTTTCCATTGGCTGGAAAGAGCTGCCAATCTTGATTTCCACCAATGGGCCTCTGTCCTCTGAGAATCCAGTGACAAATATTAAACACTACATATAAAGCTTTTCTTCATTTTTTAAATCAATAAAAGAAATCACTTATTCTTCAAGAATATTTAAAAGGCCCCTACATGCCATTACAAGCCATGTCAAAATCTGCCCTGTAGTGACATCACAAGTGGGAGTGTCCACCCAGTTGTGTGATGGATAGATCAGTCTACCAGCCTACCCAGTGGACCGTACCAACTGGTAGACTGATCCATCCATCATACATCTGGCTGGACACTCCCACTTGTGACGTCACTAGAGGGTAGATGTTGACATTGCTTGTAACAGCTAATCAACATCCCACCTGGTGGTAAGTAAGGACATGAAGGACTGACCGTGACACTCAAGCGTAGTTGCGTTCGGTACCTGGAGACGTGCTGGGTTTGGGCGGGTGGGCTGTGCGTGGTTTGCGCTTAAACATGTCGGCGTTGATCAGCTGGTCGGAGAAGTCGCTGGACTCCACAAGTTTGGGGCCGTCTCCTCTGACCGGGTGGGAGGACGACAACGTGTCTGTGGTGACAGAAGATAAATAAATAATACAGCTATGACTGGCCTTCATTAGACGATCTCACCTCATATGGGATACGACCATTACCTTTTACCATTACATTTTTTCTACTGTTGATGTTAGACGTCATTTACATTTACTTTTGCAGTTGTACTATAATCTTTTTTACTTTTTGTATTCCATGTTTTCAGTTGTTCTACTACTGTCCTGTACTTGCCGCTGTTGCACCCCAATTTCAATAAAGTACTATTTTATGTCCTGCCTGCTGGGGGCTTGGTCTTCTGAGTGGAGGATGGTGGCTTTGCGGTGGTCTGGGTGAAGGATCCCTGCGGGGAGGACCTCTTCTTAATAGACGCCAGAGTCCGGGCACTCCGGCCTGTGGGGGTGGCTGAGGCAGGAGGAGGCTTCTGACTCCGGCCTGAGGGGGTGGCTGAGGCAGGAGGAGGCTTCTGACTCCGGCCTAGGGGGGTGGCTGAGGCAGGAGGAGGCTTCTGACTCCGGCCTAGGGGGGTGGCTGAGGCAGGAGGAGGCTTCTGAGATGCCTCCAGCTGCTTCTGTAGTTGTTGCATTTTCTCCTGCATGCGCCGCAGCTCCTCTGATGGAAACACACACACACAAAGAATTTGTGAACGTCACAACCTATAAAAACCCACTTAAGGCATTTAGGAAATACAAGATTAACTCTGCAAACCTTGCAAATCCTCTTTCGACTTGTTAAGGCTGTCGTTGTCTTCTTCATCAGCCACTTGCTGCCCACTGTCCAGCTCCTCATCTTCGAGGTCATCTACATCCCCAAAGAGATCGGACACCGCGTCCTCCTTGCCTCCACCTCCGCCCTCCTCCTGCTCCTCCTCGAGTCTGTCTTCATACTCAACGTCATCATCGTCGTTGTCAAACAGGTCATCCAAGTCATCCACCGAGCTCTTTTGGACGTGTGGCAATTCAACACCCTCGCTCTCAGTCAACAGCGATGTCAGAATGTCCAGATCGTCCTCTTCTATACACAAAAATAAAAATACACAAATGATTGGCAATCTGATCACGCTTAAATTCAGCGTGTAACGCGTTACGTTGTATGGCGCGTTACATTATAATACTTACGTTCCATTGCTCAATCGTTGAATCTTACGCGGAGTGCAGCTGATCTGGATACTTAACAGCCAAACAATGACATAAAATACAAGTTATGAGGCCAGTGTGTTATGACTTGTCAGGCTGACTTCCCATCAATGACATCAGTGTTACAATAAGACTTACCCACCGTCGTGTGGCTTCGGCTACTTTATCGGATCGGTCACGTCCCAAATGTTTATGAGGTATTATTTATAATTTTAAAATAATGATGTTATATATACACATGCATGCTGACAGAGGCTTCCTTTCTGATGTTCGACGAGGGCGAAATCTAAAACTGGCGCTAAACGAAGGACCCCATTGTGTTGTCAACCCCACTGGCAGGTTTATCATACCTTGCCTGATTAAAACCACGCGTTAATTATTGAGCGTGCTGCCTGAATTTTACACATTTGACGTATTTAATCTTTTAAAGAAGCGACTGAATATAAAAACGTTTACTCAAACGTCCGGATCATGTAGTCATCATCATACTTTTATACAGGCTTGTCCAGGGACCGCATGTCCAGCTGTGGTGGGCGGAGCCATCAGAAAAGTACACGGTTCTAAATCTGTATAAAATAAACTGCTCATGATGCAGGTATACTGCAGAGAATTGTGAAACATTGAATTATGTATTTCTTTTAAAATGTATATACAATGTATAATATTTTGTATTTAGGTGTTATTTGAGGTGTACCCAATATTCATGTGACTCTCAGCCATGTTTGTTATAATCTGTATTCTGAACGAAGCGTTGTAGGTTTAAACACAGTGGTGGGCTAGCTGCGGCGGAGTGCAGGGAAGACATGCATCACTGAACACTACTGTCATTTGTTTTAGTTTATTAGATGGAATTCAAGCACACACACTGCAAACATCACACTGAACGGATTGTAGGGGTATAGGGGCGGTTTATAGCCACCACAGACAACCAGTGTTATATTGTACTTCATATATTGGTATTATAATATTGATTAAGTTGTCCAATGTTAATTGTTGCATCTATATTGCCCAATTTAATTTGCATAGTGGGTCAAATACATCCCATGTTAAAGTGCATACAGATGAAGGCAAATATATGCATGTATGAATATATCTCAAATAAACCCTTTTCCACAGGAAGTGATGAAAATTGTCCGAGGTCCAACTAGTTGCTAGTTCTAATGACACACAATCCTTCACTCCATTCAAGAACACGCACATCATTGTCACAGCAGAGGGGTGTGATTATTGGACCAATCAAAATGGAGGCAACTTTCAGATTACATAACAGAACAACCACCACACAATCCCACCCATTTAAAATAATTAACTTTGGTTATTTTAGCTTCTTGTGTAGCCGGGAATCGGCTACACAAGAAACCACACACCACCCTTGTCATACACGTCTCTCGTCTCTCTCCAGCGTGTTGCTGTGTGCCACCCAAACATCTCCACCTCCCCCCTTGTGCTCCTCCTTCTTAATGAGCTCTGATACTAAAATAACATGATTGCATACAGAAAAGCGTATATAACACATCCATGCTGCTGGAGTGCCCTTGGGCCACAGTCTGAACCCCGTGCCATCATTGCGCTGGATGTACACAACGTGCAATTTGGTTTCCCAAGTTATAACGACAAAAATAAAAGAACACACTGTCATCTTGGGTCCAGCTGTTCTAAACGCTAGCTGGGTGGGTGAACTGGAAGCAGACAGGCCCATAGAAGACAGCCCTACCATCACTTGAATTAAAATAGAAGGCTTCTGAAGAGGAGAACTGAAAAGCAAGACTACTTGGTACTACTGCTGGCTGCTGCTGGCTGCTGCTGCTGAACGTACGCCAGAAGACGTTCATATGATGCAGTCCATGATGTGGATCTGCAGGCTGTCCAGGTCCGGCAGCTTCAAGCTACACTTAGGACAGACGTGCTCCAGGATGTTCACCTGCTGCTGCCAGTCTCTGCCATCACCTCCTCCTGGGCAAGAGACGCACACGCATATACAGACAGACAGACAGACAGACAGACACGTACAGACACGTACAGACACGTACAGACACGTACAGACACAGACGCGCAGAACGACCACAAGGCAGATTAAGTTTCAAGCAATCATTCAATTCAACTTCATTTATAGAGTGATTATGTGCAAAACAACAGACCCCAACATCAAAGAACTAGCGCTTACTGTTGTAGCCTCCAAAAAATGTGGACCACACAGATACATTTGAGAGGTGGATTTAAACAAAAAAGCGCGTACACGCCACACACTACTAGAAGAACTAAACCAAACTGTTGCTTGAAAAAAGAAAAAGTGCATTAGGACCTCTTACCTCTTCCACCTGGCGCTGCAGCGCCACCGTGTGGATTCCCTCCGCGTGGCACATGTCTCTTCTGCATCTCGTTCAGCGACTGCCTGCAGAAGGGAACACGTAATACATCGCTGTGTGAGAATATATGGGAGCTTTTATTTTGAAAAGGAAAGGTAGAACCAGTCAGCGTTTGTTTTTTTTAGACATTTTTTTATAAAAACCTGACAGATTTAGGAGATGCCATTTGTGTTTGCAGGAAGCCTGAAGGGGAACTGCGAGTACCGCCTCACAACACATGTATAAAGCAGAACTAGAAAATAGCCTTGTGACAGTATAGAGACCTTCAAAAGACCTTGAAAGGAAGAGAGAAACAGAGAGCGAGACAGAGAGACAAGGCCCTCTTACACAGATGTTTGGAATGCAAGAAACCGCTATGTTAAAGGTACAAACACAGAATGGGGAGCTAGTAACAACGCCAGATACCATGTCTGGGTAAAAGGGCTAAGCCAGGATGCAGGGACAGGTGTGTGGCCTTTTGATGACATGTTATGTTCAATCTCTTCAATTTCTCCTCCAACGTATTTCTGATCACACAAAACGCGTTGCGCTCATGAATCCACCGTTCCAACGATATGCATCGACATGTTATATATGATCAATTATATGATAAATGTGCGCGAATAGCAAGATCACCGCTGTTATTGTTCAGAAAGCAACATCACTGGCCGTACTTGTTTCCAGCAATATTCCAGGATCTCTGTATAAAAGGGGCTAGTGCCACAGAGAGAGACAGGGTGAGTGAGGTGTGTGACTGATGGGTACGTTCCAGCTCATACCTGCCTAGCGATTCCATGTCCTCTTGGAGCTGCCGGTTCATCTTCTTGGTGAAGTCCAGCTCCGCGGCCAGACGCTCCTTCTCCTCGTGAATCTTCTCCCGGGCAGCGCGCTCCGCATAGAAGTCCGATGAGTACACCTCCGCCTGCAGAGAATCACACGGAATCACACACACACACGCGTACACAGACACACACCCAAGCGTGCACACACAGACACACATACACACCTGGGCCTGGAAGACGGAAATGGTCTCCAGTTCTTTCTCCTTCTGGAAGATCTCCTGCTTCATTTCGTCCATGTGCTCCTGCTTGGAGGCCAGGGCCTTCTCTGCATCCATAAGCTGGGTCTGCAGGTCCTCCACCACGTTACTTGGCACAGACTCAGACTGCGGTGGTAAGTGTACAACAGTTAGATCCGACCGCACGTTGTGATCGGTGGAGGGCTTGAAATCAAATGTATACGTGAGTGACCTACGCAAGCCAGCGTGAACCATTTGTGACGCAAAGCTCTGCAAGCAGATCGCAGGACCCGCGCGTCCACAGCGCCGCGAGAGCGGACTGTACACGTTTCATGAACGGCATCACGGGGACTATAAATTCAATCCTGAGACCAGGATATCAATATCAAACAATGTAAGGATGGAGTTGCTATAGTTCTTGATTGCACAGGGGTAAATGTAGCCTAATCTAACACACTAGGATTCACACACTAACAGCGCCAAATTGCAGTCTGCGTTTTAGCGGTTGCTCTTCAAACCCAATAGTTCTGAAGCTCACCTCCCTCTTCTTCACCTCCTCATAGTCCTCAAAGAGCTTGGTGTAGGCCCCCTTCAGCTCGTCCAGGTTGTTCCTGAGGAGGAGGAGGAGGAGGAGGAGGAGATGAGTGATGATGCATGGCAATAACTGAGCCTAGTAATAACTACGGGGTTAATAAGAGAGGGGTTATTTACAACGCTAGTCAGATATTGATGGTTTGCTGTGTATGTGTGCGTGTGTGTGTGTGTGTGACCTCTCCTCTCCACTCTTCTTCTGCTCCAGCTGACTCTGCGCCTGCAGGCTGTCCACTTGTAGGCGTAGCCGCTCGTTTTCTGTCTGCACCGCCTGTTTCTCCACCAGCTGTGCCCGCAGCGTCACCAGGTCCTGCTCCACCTCGCGACACCTACAGAGACAGAGACAGAGACAGAGACAGAGAGACAGCGAGTCACAGCAGAGCTCTAAATGTGGAGGAATAATGGCACGAGTTTGAGACTTTACTGAGATGTACTTGGTTTACTTTTCTCCCTAATGCACATCTGTGGTTTGGAACATTTCATACACGCTCCTCTGATGACCGGGACACTGGTAGATGTTTTGTACAAATCGGTTTATTGTAGAGTCGGTGTCTCTTTGTGTGTGTTGGTGGCTGGTTTATCCTGTGTGCCTTGATTCCCCAGAGCCTGATAGCCCGACTGACAGGTGAGGCTGCTTAAACAAGCCACCAACCACACACATGGCAAGTATCTTGTCAGTGCATACGGTGGTAGCTCACACTCCCTCTCTCGTAATAAATAGGTTCAACTTTAGCTCGCTGTGGATGTTGGATTTGTCGTCTCTGCATGCGTCAGTCATCTGTGAGTCTGGGGGGTGAGACCCACCTGTCCTGGAGACCCTTCTTCATGCTTTCTGCCTGGTCCAACTTGTTCTGAGCCTGCTGGAGCTCATTGAACAGGGTCAACATCTGGGACCGCAGGGTCTCCACCTCACTTGGACCCTGAGCGGGATACACAGTGACACGCACACACACACACACACTCCATTGAATTAACATGAGGTCCGCAGCCTGAAAAAACAAATCTGTTTTTTTACAAATGTACACTACGGGTCGAAACGTCTGTTTTTGTTTTGGTCTGTGAGTCACTATACTCCGATTTGACTCACTGCCCACTGCCCATTTCCACGCCCCGGGTTGCCAGATATTAAATGCTGCACTGGGTTCGCCTTGCGCTCGTGTTTGTTCAGTGTCCCTAACCTGCCAACGTGCGTGAACTGCGAGTCTTGTGACTGCAGTAACCCATTTCAAATGCTCAGCGTCAGTTACATATAATTCCTTTAAGGTTTTTATCAAGGTTGATCTTGGAGACCTTCCATTCATTTTTTGTGTTTAGTTATTATCGCAGCAGCGAGTGGTCAGCAGCTGGATACCGTGTGTGGGAGCTCTGGTGGGAGGGAGGTCTGCGTGGAGCTCTCCGAGCAAATCATCTTCGCTTGGAGCGCTGCCACCCTGTGGTCAGAAGGGAACACACACATTGTTGTATACACGTTGATCCAATGTAATAGACTCTTTCCACAGAGGCGTCATCGTAGGACAAAACACTAATAGATAGTCTTCTTCATCTTGAATGTTGTTGTTATTGTTGTTGTTGTCAATGTGGCCATCCACATGCCTGCTACTTAAACCTGCCTCTTCTTCATCGTGATTGATCAGCTGATAAAAAGCATATGCACATTTCTCAGAAATTGAAACTATTCTCAACTTTTGAAAGTGCCTTCTGGTAATTTTAAAGTTTAATTTAAAAAGACGCACAGTGTGAGCCCTCATGTGGTATAACCGGTCTGAACTGTCAACTGATAAGATGAAAACAGGTGTGTAAAAATATGTCTAATGAAGTCAGAGGGAATTTCCTATGCACCTCAGGACTACATCCCAAACAGAGAAGACGTCACCAAACAAATAGAATGGCGGACCATGCGGCCTACCTGGCCTCAGAAGCCTGGAGCTCAGTTTGTAGTCTTTCCACCCTATGGGTCTCATTCTTCAGGGACTGCAGCAGCTGGCTGACGGTCAAATCTGCCACCATGCTCGCTCCCAGTCTCCCACTCGTCTTCTGCTCCTCGCCTGCACCCCCCTGCCCACTGTCCTGAAATACACACACACACACACACACATTAATTATGTATTCACAAATGTAATGCATTTAATTATTTTTAAACTAATGTTATCTGATGTTTCCTTTTTAATGTAAGGCGAGATTGAGTGTCCTGGAAGTCGTCAAACAAAGATTATTATTATTATATCCTCCTCACCGTGACCCTGATGATCTCGATGAAGGAGTCGTCGTCCGACCTTTGACCCGCCTTGAGCTGGAGTTCAGAGTTCATGGACACCAGGTCATCTTTCTCTGCCTGCAGACGAGCCAACTGGGTGCACAGGGCGTCCATCGCTGCAGTTTGATTGGCCACCTTCGCCTAGCAACAGGCACACGGTGACGAAGACAGCATACAGTTTTACCTCACTTTACATTTGAGCCATATTTAGAAAGGTCCATAACTTGGATATTTTCTTTATTTATGTTGCACTTCAGATCAGTCACTTGAACATTTAACAGATATTAACCCTGTCTTTGTTTTCCCATGTCTCTTCCTCAAATGAAAAGGAGGAGGAGGAGGAGGAGGAAGGTGCCTCTTACCTTGCCACCTGCGCTCTGCTCCTCCAACTTCGTGTGGAGCTCCTGGTTTTCGGCAACGAGGGCGTCCAGGTGGCTGCGGGCCTTCTCCAGACTGGTCTCCAGGAAGCCCCGGTCCTCTCTCTGCTTCTCCCGCCACACGGACAGACCCTCGAAGCGCTCCTTCATTGTCTGGTTAGTCTGCTGTAGGGCCTCTGGACAGAGGAGGGGAGGCACACAAAGTCTATCTATTGAGTTGCTTGCATTCATGACTATCTCCAAACTAGTTTTAGTGTTCTGTTGTTGCCGTGGTTGCAGTGGCTACTTATCTCCCATCTAAATGCCCAACATAATGCCTCCACACACTTGGCTGTAAATCTGTTGATAGTCGTATAACTATGGAGTTATGTTGTTATGACGTTTCTTGTTATTGCTCAGGAGTTCTGCTTACCCTTCAGGTCTCTGTTCTCCTGGATCAAGATGTTCATTTGTTGCAGGGTTTCCTCTAAGGTCCCCGTATGACCCCGGGGAAGCTCTCCATTCATTATAGGGCTACCAGTGGCCATCTACAGAGAGAGATACCAAGAGAGAGACAGAGAGACGTACCAGGAGAGAGACAGAGAGACGGAGCGCAGGCCGATGTTGAAATCACAACAGCGGATGACTCATTGGTTTAAGTCGCCCGTCACATTCAGTAAACTTATACGGATCTAATAGTCGTAGTCATGTTATTAGGACTATATTCGTCAGACTATGTTACTAAAAATGCGGTCAATTCGTGTTACATACTTGACATCACATTAGCTTGATAATTGCTATGTGGTTCGTCGGCTTAACTTTCGTTTCAGTGGAGACAGAACAGTAAGGTTCAACTTTAGAAAGCAGCCATAATACATTTTAGATTCAGTGAGACAGCGTTAATATACAGTGTCCAACACACGTCACGTGCAGTACATGTGTACTCACTGTGGGATAAAGGTTATAAAGCTTATAATGATGATCCGTGGCCTAACTCCACATTACCAGGAACGTCTTCAGTGGTGTTGTGATCCTCGGTGTGTTTCCGCGTCTCGGATTTCATGACAGCATCTGATCTCCAGTCCATGCGGATCCGACGCGTCCGTGGTGACGTAGCGCTGCAGGACCATCCTCGTGTTTTGTGCGCTAGCGTGACACGTGGTGGGCGTGGCTTTCGGGCATCTGACGCTGACCGTGTCTTTTGGTGTGTTTTCAATTAAGAACGTGTGCAGCAATTAATTTAATATAGATTACTGGAGGGCTATTGTGTTTCCAGCAGTAAAGGCGATTTACCACAGAGTTCAGAACAGTCATTAGTCTAATCGTTTAAATGGTTATTGTTTTTATAGGGTATAATACGCTATAGGCTGCATTGCATCTATTAGCTTTAAGGAAATATTATAAAATAACTTTTTTTTAAATATAGTTCCACATGATGAGTCACCAGTTGCGTCTCGTTGCACGTTTCTCTGACCTGACCAATCACGACCAGTCCTACTTGGACCTCCATCAAACATGTGTACTGACCCCAATGATGTCACTGTGAAAGTGCAAATAAAGAGCGATTAGGGTTTGAGAAGACATTAAAATATCCATTTCAGATTTGACGCGTTATTATAACGTGACAAATCTAAGACCAGTTGGATGTTACTGATAACACAAATGTTTCATCTCTAAAAGATTTCTCAAAACACTTATAGTGAAAAATAAAACTTGAAGCATATAATTATTATACTAGAACACGGTAACACTTTTTAACAATATTAAAATGATCTTCCACCATGTGACAGTTACATTTGTAAATCACCAACTACAGTGTTGCTGAGGACGTTAATAGTCATAAGCGATTTTATTGCAAAACAAATTAGATGTATATGAGATGTATATAACACACACACACACACACAGCTGTGATTCATTGCGTCAGTAAGCCGTATATTATTTGTTTAGCTCTAATTATGTGTGTCTTTGTATTAACTATCACACGTGGCCTCGGGTTGAGCACATTTGAGTACATATTTGTATTGAAGTGGATACACTGAGGATTTCTATACAGTACACAAGTCTGTGTCCATGTCCTAAGTCTCCATTCATAAGTCAAGCTGCACTTTCTAACTAGTGTTTACTGTCTTCATCCACCAATGGAGTCCAGCCACGAATTGGGTGTGCTGAACTGGACATGTAACGCTCCCATTGGAGGATCGTCCTGACGAAACGCTCTACCATTGGTCCATTGATGTGCGTGGTGAGCCGTGATTGGTCGAGCAAGGTGAACGCCAGCCCTCAGGTAGGCAAATATGAAGGTTGACGAAGGAGACGCTGGATAAGTTTGCGCCACTCATTTAAATAGACATGCGGATAGTTTGTTATTACTATTAATCCTTCAGACACTACATCACAATTGACTTATCTCTGCTACATTCGGAATGGGGCGGTTTTGGATAGCCGGGTTGATCTGTGCTCTTCTTGCGTTCAGTAAGTATATTTAGGATTTATTTTCTATTTCCAGTAATGACCCTTAATGATAATTGGTCAGTAGTGATGCTGTCAATCACCGTCCATTAGTCCGATGGTATTTTAATAATAATAGACAGCTTTCTAATATTGCAATATCCATGGAGAGTTCTGCATCTTCATATGCAGTTATGGACTCTATCATTAAGGCCTGAGGTATAAGTGTCCTTTATCCAAAAACGATATATGAGAGAGAGAGAAAAAAAAAATATATATATATATAGGTATAATTAGTTGGTTCTGAGGCTGGTGGGGAGAGAGAGAGAGATGCATTAACATTAATTAATGGTCATGGTGCTTCTGTTGTTTTCCCCAGCGTCCGTCAGGGCTGAGGACGATCTGGACATCGATGGAGCCGTGGACGAGGACCTGGGGAAGAGCAGAGACGCGTCGAGGACAGACGACGAGGTGGTCCATAGGTTGGTGCTTCCTACTATGGAAACTAAAGCACACACA
>OMKP01059792.1:0-12603 GCA_900302375.1 Bathygadus melanobranchus | reverse complement strand
CATATTGATATTAAACAGTGGTCTGTGATAGAGCCATAAGACAACTATGTTCATTTTCTTCTTTCAGTCCTATGATGATTTCATCCAGAAAACTAAGGCGGAACTGAGCAAGGAGCCAGACTCCCAATTGTCTGCTGAACCTCAGATCAAAGCTCCTACCTCAGCCCCTGAGAAGACCCAGCCACCGCCTCCACACAGGTATGTTATCAAGTGACCAGCATAATGTAGCCGACTTGTAATGTACCGTATGATATCAAGAAGAGATGTCTGAATGTGCTGTGATTTAAATCCCTTCCTCTTAGATGGGAAAGCAGCAAGAGCTTCAGAGCAGTATCAGATTCCCAGAAAAGCCATTCTGATGCATTAGACCATGGTGGGTTATTCTTTTGAACACATCACATCACATTTATTTTTTTTATCACTTGCACAACAATTAATTCAATTCGATTAATTCTTTTTTTCTTCCTATGAATATATTAGCAGGGGGCCGAACTCCTCCTGGCCGAAGTAGGTCTGCTTCTCTGCCTGAAGAGTTTTCTGAGGAGGACACACCCACAGTCACCCCAACCCCAGTATACGGGAGCCCAGAGCGGCCTTCCTCTGGTGTCAATGCCTTGCGTTCCACAGAGGGTCTTTCTAGACCCACCTCCAAGGAAGACCAGTATCTGAGGGGAGAAGCTGAGCTACAAAACTCTCACTTGGAGGCTGAAAGCATTGTGTCTAACCATAGGTCTGATATTTTAGAGGACCTGGTGGTGGATGTGAGCTCCAAGTCTGGGGATGGCCATTCGGAATGTCTCCTCAAACTAGAAAAGGAAGAAAGACCCATGTCTCAGCAGGACTTGCCTATTTCTAACAATGTTCCCGCTGAGAATGAAGACCACATATATTCTCCATCTGGAAGCCTACAGGACGATGGAGATGCAAAGATAAGGGATTCCTCTTCGCCAGGAGAGCCTAAACTGTCATTGCATAAAGATGTCAGCTCATCTTCCAGTGACAATGCCTCACTCTCTTCCAAGATAGAAGCTCCAATAAAGGATGCTGATGCTTCTCAGCATCCGTCAAGCGTGGCAACCGATGGCTACCACGATGACTTTGAGTCGTCGGTGGAATCCTCACTCAGAGATACCCGGCACAGCTCCCAGCCTGCCTCCCCAGTCTCGCCTCCCTCTGCTGGTGTTTCCAGGGAGGACTCCTACAGCAGGTCTCCTCTTAACCACAGCAACGACGAGGAGGTAGAGGAGGACATTGCAGAGGAGCTAAATGAACACTCTGAAGCATATAGCGATATCCATCAGTCTGGAAAGCTGTTAGATCTCCAGTGCAAGACAGAAGATTCCAAGGGTGAAACCAGGGAAGAGTTCAACCACTCACCAGCCTTATCTCCATCTCAGACACGCTTGTCTCCAGTGGTGGATGAGATGCCGACCTTCTGCATCGGAGACAGGGTGCTCGTTAGCAACGTTCAGCCTGGAACTCTGAGGTTCAAAGGTCCGACTAAGTTTGCCAATGGATTTTGGGCTGGCGTGGAGCTGGATAAGTCTGAAGGTAGCAACAATGGCACCTACGACGGGGTGGTGTACTTTGTGTGCGAGGAGCGCCACGGTATCTTTGCACCATCGGACAAGATCGTCCGCCTGCCGGATAAGTTTGATATCTTTGGTGACACAACTGAGGATGAGGACTCGTTTTTCGACAATTTGTCCGATAGGAGTACACACACAAATGACAAGAAGAGAACGACACTGCTTAAGAACGAGACAGAGGAAAGCCACCATGATGACTCATCCAGGCCAGGGTACGAAGAGCCACTCGATGAGGCCGATCGTCCATCAGAACACCACAAGTACCAGGACACTCTGGATGAAAAGTCCCACCTTAACACTTATAACCACCTGGAGCCCAGCCACACCATGCCCAATGGCAAGAGCAGCGATGTCTTCCTGGAGTTTGACAATGTGCCAACCACTCTCCTGATTTCAGACATGGACAAGATGGGCTCAGTAACACAGAGCCAGAGGCAGAAAACTCCTCTTACAGGACATAAAGATTTGGATTCTCACTATTCATCAGTCACTCCAAACGAGCATGTTGATATTTTTGACATGAAGCGCAATGAGGAAAAAGCAAAGGACAGAGATTCACTTGGTGCCTTCGCTGACACACTTCTCAATAACTTTGTCAAAGATGCTGTCATGCAGTTGACTCAGGTCAAACTGGCAAAGGAGAGGAAGATTGTGGAAGCAAACCAGATGAATGGAGAGCTGTTTAACGAACATTTTGAGGAGGAGGAGCTGGTCTCTTCAGTTGAACAAAAAGATGGTCTTCCCTTCTTCCTGGAAAAGGAAAAAGAAGAGTTGTCATCTCCAGAGCTATGCAACCGGCCGGTGAGTCTTTCTTGGGAACCTGTTGAACTGATTAAACTACTAGAATTTGGTAGGATTGTATTCTACTTCTACCTAGCTGAATGTAAATAGTCTGTGTTTTTCAGTCTTAACAGGTTCACATGTAAATAATTGATGGAATGACCATCTTTCATGGAAAACTGCAGACTGACCATTCCTGTTGATAAGCTGCCGTTTGTTTATTTGACCTGCTTAGCCCTTGTTATCAGAATGTGTAAATCCAAAGTGCATCTTCCCTTATGTCGGGGATATTTGTGAATGTGGTCGATCTCCTTGTCCACATTGTTTTCTTTGACAAAGGATTAAATGAAATACACAGCATAAGCCCTATGTAATTTGATAACATTTTATTTGTTGCACTTTGTTTCACATATTGCAACATATGTCATCCGTGTTTCCTTATCCATGTTCCAATAGGAGAGTCCGGTGCTGGGCGCCAGCGGTCAGGAGGAGCTCGCCAAGCGTCTAGCCGAGCTGGAGCTGAGCCGTGAGCTGCTGGATGACCTTGGAGACGACCAGGACTGGTTCGAAGAGGACTTTGGACTCAAATCCCGCCGGGAACAGCAGCGACGTCAGCAGAGACGGGAAGAGGAGGAGGAGGAGAACAAGTTGGGTGGTGGGAGGTATGTGACACCAGGTGGAGAGCAACAGGCCAAGACGCCCCCCAGGCCCGAGCTTCCTCTTCCCCTGCTGCCTAAACTACCTGAGCAGCCTGCCATGGTGGTGCCCCACTCTGCCACGGAGGTGGAGAGGCTGGTCCATGCCGCCACCAAGGAGATCTGGGAGACCTGTAGCCTGGGAAAGGAGGACATGGTGACCCTGGCGGGACTGCCCATCCCCAGGCCCTCTCTGGAGTACTTGGGCAAAGAGGCCAACGGGCAGGACCAGGAGGCCCTCTGCATCCGCAGCTACAGACAGGTGACGAATGCCATTCAGCCAGGACATCATTAGAGAAAAGTGGTGTTTAGCCCAGAATAATCATGATTAATTTTCCTATCAATCCATGTTCTGTTGTCTTTGTATCAATCTTTAGGGTGTTTACGACCTCACCTGGGAAATTCTCCAAGAGATATTCGGCGAGGACCCCAATGTTAATCAGCCACTATGGCTTAAACCACGACGGGTCAACTCCCATAGGGTCAAGATGCCAGAGAACATCACCAAGGTCCAGGTACGCTGTAATTTAGTAGACCGCGCCCAGGAAAACAACGTTTCTTCTTCTTTGCAGACCTGCTCATTTATAGTTTCTTATGCCATTTCTATGTCGTGAATGATTCATTCATATTTGAAATGTTGTGATGGGAACTGAACTAATTACATGCAATGTCCATCAGGAATTAATTGCAGCTAAAGTGCTAAAGCTGTATGGGCTGAGGAAGGACCAGAGCCAGAAGACTGACTGGCAGAAGATGCTCAAGTTTGGCAGGAAGAAACGGGACCGAGTAGACCACATACTGGTAGGAGTTGAAGTCCACCCAAGTGTCACATAGGCCACAGGGCTCACTTAAAAGTAGACGGGTTGAGACTGAGCAACTTTTTCTTTTTTGAATGCTAAAATTGATATAGAAACTTGATGTTTGTATTAATTCAAGCCTTTCGGCAGTAGCCTTTGCTGCCCACCACTAACCACACGTGTATTGACTTCGGCCTGCCTCTTAGGTCCAGGAGCTCCATGAGGAGGAGGCACAGTGGGTCAACTATGACGAGGACGAGCTCTTTGTGAAGATGCAGCTGGCGGACAGCATCTTCGACATGCTGCTAAAGGACACCGCAGATGTCCTCACGCAGATTTACGACCAGAGGTCCACGCGGGACGCCCTCTCCTGAAACTATTTGAACTTGACTGACTCTTGGCTCAAATCCAGGCCTCTCGGTCACCTTTGACAGCCTCCAGCCAACTTGCCACTTACTGTACCCGGGCTTCCAATTGGCTGATGTGCCAACAGAAACCTCCAGATGCCTTCCTTTTTTCCAACCATTACCTCTCAGCAAAGACTACTCCCTTCAGATGACACTAAACACCTCTTGATCGCTCCAGCCTTCGTACACCTGGTTATCCAGTCTCCTGCTGAAATGGCTCCTTTTGATAAATAAGATAAACAGTTGGAGAACAAGTGGACCTCTAGAAGAGAATGAACTGTGACACTTGGGTTGGTCATAAGTGCTGCTAACTAAATGGTTCCATGGCGAACTGCGTTTGGTCTACGGCTGCCCACTGTAGCAACATGCAATGTTTTGTCTTTTAAAGACAAAGACCAATGGTGATACAACAGAAGATTATCAAATATATATCTGAGATCCAATGTTTTTTAAATCCCACCTAATGCCTCCTGAATTGTAATATTTATTCAGAAATTGTTTGATTGGAGCAAATATAAACATGTTTAAGTTATAATGCTGTTAAAATGTTAAACTGATTTTTAACATTTTGTAATTTAAAACCTACAAGAAATTCTATAGCACAAAGAAAAATGTGAATGTGGACAATGGCAATAAATTGTATAGAAGGTTTAAATGAATATTATTGAAACCGGAAAAAGATGATATCTGTCTGTATAATATTTAAATATTGGTGATTTGTTTTTCCTTCTCTTCTGAACCATTGTCTTAACTGCCCAGGAGGTCACTGACTTGTAGGCACACAGGCTGTACGCAGTCAAGTTTGAAATTGGATTGCAGAATAATGCGGTCATGCTACTATCAAAGCTTTTTGAGGACAAACAACACATACGCACACAATTTGTTTTAAAGGAGTACCTTATTTTTTACTAACCATCAGAAATGATGCTTGCTAATTAGTGACTCGTATTAACACGAAGTAGCCGCTGCGTTACGTTACATGTGTTGGTTGCAGTAGAGTTAATCATCAGAATGTAGCATAGTACTGTTGCTTGTGGTCGCGATTCATCACAACATTCATCCAAGTGCCTCTTGTTTTTCTACGTACAGTTAGACGTCAAAGCTCAGAAACGTCCCTATTTGATACCATAACCGTTCCGATGTCTCGACCCCCTCTTTGGACCTATTTCCTTTTGAATGTCTGCCTCTATTGTATGACGTTTCTCCTTCTGCTTTAAGAAGTCATCCTACAGTGTATTACACTTGTTCCTCCTTTCTGCCTTATGGATTAAAGTCGCCCCACGCGTAGTTTGGTTAAGGATATTCTAAGCCCCATCTTCCAGTTGTTTTGTTCTTATCTTTCCTCCTTGGGTGTTTGCGTTGCTAATCGTTTCACAAACAGTGACTCAGAGCTTTACCCTACCCCGATTCTTTTTGTGTGTGTATGGCCCCAGCTGATCTGTTATTGATGAACTGTATCGGGAACAAGACTCCATTCCACACGTACGCCCTGTTGACGCTCCGCAAAGGCGTTGTGTCATAGCTGGACGTCGCTGTCCAAACACGCACTGTGCGGTCAACACGGTAGCTTTAGTTGAATGGTCCTCGTGTTCACTACAATGATCCAAGACTACTACTGTAATGGCGGTGATGATGTACGTCTTAGCATGTGCGAGGGTGTGTTTGTGCGTTTCATTTAGTTATGTTTTTTCCTTAGCAGAAGTGACCTTAAACCTGTGGGAATGAAAGGTGTAATTGTAACTGTTCCTGTTCCGTGTTTCTTTGCCTGTAATACCTGTACTAGGTGATGTGAAGATACGTTCATAAATGTAATGTTTTGGTTTTTTTGTCGGATACAATCGCTCATGCTGTACTTCTCAATATGTGTGGTCCGTAGGCATACGTAAATGATGACATGGTGAGTACTCAAGAAAAAGAGACCATGCTTTATGGCAGAACATTGTCGGGTGTCTTTGTGAGTTTGTCGTTAGACAGGGGAAGTTATATTAAGTTGTAACTATGCAGTCAATCTGGTCACATACATTATTTGTAGATGTACGGACCAAATATCTCAGCCTTTTTGCTGGTTTGTGTGAATAAGATTATAATAGGTTAAATGGGTTAATGACTGTTGGATGTGGGACAGAATTGCTTTTTATAGCACACAAATGGGACTTGCTCCTAAGAAGTGAGATAGAAAGTAAGTCTGTCATCAAGAAACGTCACTTTAAATTAAAAAGAAAAACGTGAAATTTGACCCCCTCGAATTAAAATGTAAAAATGGCCACAAAAAGCTTGATAATCAGATGAACTGAAGTAGATTTCTAAATGTTAACGAGTATTTATAATTATGTGAGTGCGATGCGTGCACTTGACGACTTGTACAATTCTTTTTCAGTTGTAAATACATCAGTTTTTCCTGACTTGGATCAGATTCACAGTTCACTGTAACTTGAGCGATTGTTGAATAAACACTGTCTTGTCTTTGCAAATATGTACATAGTATATATTTGTTAACTAAATGAACTTTGAAATTGTAAATAAAGCTTTCATTATTTCTAAAGCATTCTGTTTATTAATGTTTATGCAACATTTTGTAATGAACATTGTGTTAACATTAAAATGACACAATTGAAGCATAGAGGGTAGGCTAGTCTTTATCCAAAGTCCACTGGCGTATCCTGTGTATGCCCAGTATAATATTGAATATTTATTTAATCCAACTGCCATTATATTCCAACGTAGTGGGCACCAAACACATTGTGATAAGATTCATTGTTACTGTTGATGAGTAGAGATTAACACATCATTTACACAACACTGTTTGCTTTGGGATTAGAAACAAGATCAATTATGCGGACTATCTTTGGGGCCCGGGACCAGTCAGGTGCTAAGGAGGCATCCATACCTGGACTAAATATGTGCACATTCATTTCACATTTTGCGCGTCCATTAAGATTAGCCGTCGTCCATTTTACATCGTGTCCGTCAATACTGAAGAGTGTATCCATATCGAGCACAATGTCATACATATAGTAGGCCTATATCGCTAACTTTTAGAGGTAGGCCCTACTCTCAGAAGGGACGCCTGGAACGGGGTGCTCCAAGTTAGCGTTATTGGCGAGAGAGAGGGGCATTCACTAGTGGGTTGAGAGGTGAGAGAGGGCGGGACTTTCGATAGAGGGATATCCGTTTCCATTACATGTTTCGGATTTTACTTTGTCAAATTCTTCAAAAAATAGTCAAAACGAAATATTTATTCTCCTTGTCGTTATTGACGTGCTTCTAGTCATATTATAATTATTCTCTCTCCGGGGGCTGTTAAATGACGTACACAGCTCCTGGGAAGTAAGAAACCGGAAATTGCGTGACGGTAGACAGGGATAACGCTACAATTCATGACCCTCTTTCAGCCTACTACAATAGGCAGGGAAAGCGACGTCAAATGCAAATTTTCGCACAATTATGCACATTTTTTGCTCCCGCCCCTCCCCTGTACCTCTGTGCTTCGAGGCCGCTGGTGGGAGGGCACTGGAACACAAACCTCTGGAGTGGAAAAAGTTTGGTTTTTGATGTAGTAGTTGAAACTTACGTGAGTACTGACAGACTTGTCAGCAGCAAGTCGAATATGTCTCGGTTTGCGGAACATATACCGTTACCTCAGAAAGTTTTATTAGTAACCACGGTGTTGGTGTGTTTTTCCCTCATTTTTCCGTCCATTACCGAAGCCGGACTGTACACCGCTTCTGATCAGATATTGGTGTTAACCCCGCAAAATGTGAACTCGGTCCTGGTCAACTCCACGGCTGCAATAGTAGTGGAGTTCTACGCGTCGTGGTGTGGTCACTGTGTACACTTTGCTCCTGTTTACAAAAGTCTTGCAAGAGACATTAAAGGTTCGTACAGCCCTCGCAACGGTTTAACACACACAAAAGTTTTGTACAACTTGGGTATGCTGTCATCGTCCCTGTTTCCTATCCGTTAATATTGCATTCGCTGCGTTGCGAGATTATCTGCAAATGCGAGATTACTGCAGTTGCAATTTCCAAACTAATTGACAGTTTGGAAAATGTAATTGGCTCAGGGTTCCGTGTGTTTATTGGAGCATATGATGTGATCTAGGAGTTCACACTGTTGCGGACGCGAACCGTTTTTCCATTTTGTCTGGTGCCATAATATTCACATATACTACTTCGAACAAATGCATTCACTTTACTTTGTATTGCAGTTAGGATGATGCTATTATACACTACATATTTTCACGTATTATTTATTTATTATTTATTATGTGTGATTTATGTTTTGGCCCACACTAACTCAGAATTAACTAGTGTGTGTGTTAGGGCTGAACAGTGAGTCGAAATATTATCGAAATCTCAATATGGCCAAGTGCAATATACAAATCGCAATTTGTTGATGTGTAAATGTACATATTAAGTATTGTAGTGCTGTAAAGATGGCCTACACATTTCTGTTTCTCCAGATGTAAAAAAACATGTTTGTTTGGTACAGACCCCAGCAAATGTCACATGATAGTTTTATCAGTGAAAAAGTAAATTGTGATGCAATGTGTGTGACGATATTGCCACCTTCATAGTCATTATTTTTTGTTCCACAGCTTAGTTGGTGCCTCACACCAGATTAGTGCATTAAAGTACTGTCATAAATACTGCATTGCATTGGTCTGGCAAATCTGCTCGACACATCTACAACTATAGGCCAGGGACATGAGGCGAAATAGGATCATAATGTAAGTCTGGTAGAGGCACTGGATTTCACAAAAAATTACCCAAAACATCCGATGCATAGGATGCTGTTTTGTTGTCAAGACTGCATAAAGACACCCTTCTATGGTCAGATAAGCGCTGACTGACTTCATCCATCCAGATGGCGCAGAGACAACACTTTGTTTCCTTGCCACCAGTTTAGTCCTCACTGCAGCATATAAAACACAGCTGTTGGATGGATGCTTCCTTCGTCACCTCCTTCCTTTCCTGTCCTGCTCTCCAGAGTGGAAGCCGGCTGTGGACCTGGCCGCTGTGGACTGTGCTGTCAAGGAGAACACGGAGATCTGCAGGGGCTACAGCATCACAGGCTACCCGACCATAAAGGTAGATAGACTCACGAGGACAGACACTCATGGCTAACCATGTCTTGGCCAATCCAAATAAAAGTGATGTTATGTCAAGTCAAATCGGTTTTGGATCAGTAAACATTTGTGTTTGCCTGGATAATGTATTGGATAATCCAGGGCGGCAGTAGATCCTAGCCTAGTGTCGAGGTGTCCTTGAGCAAGACACCTAACCCTAACTGCTCCTGATGAGCTGGTTGTTGCCTTGCTTGGTTGACACCACCATGAATGTGTGAATGTGAGGCAATGTAAAGCACTTTGGATAAAAGCTCTATATAAATGCAACCATAATACAGTTGTCTTGCATGTCAATGTTGTCCATTCAGTTGATTAACCCGCATACTTATTCATCCAAAGTTTGCATTAAAGCGTTAAAGTAAAGTTGGGCTTTGTTTTTGTGAAGAAAGAACCTAATCTGCAAAGAGACACAACCTCTTTGATGGCGTGTACTTTGGTGGGTCAACCATTGTTGACCAAAAGCACATTGAAACAGCATCGTCTATTCAGTGAATGAACGTGGGCATCGTTTTCTTTCCTAGTGGGTGTCTAGTGACTGCCAGACAGAAGTAAACAAACCCCAAGCACTGACTGACGGAGCGTAACACTGTTATGTTTTAGTCTTGCCTTTATTAAATAAATATTGGCTTAGTACACTTCACAAGGAACTCCCAGCTTCATACTTGTCGTACGTTGTCAGCCTCAGCGTCGACCCAGGGCCAGTTCCTGTCCCAGTAAAGGTGCTCAAATGATCTAGGAAACATCTGCGACTGGTTTCAACCGGAAAGCATAAGTAGTTAAAGCCGGCCCATAGGGATCCTGTCTATTATTACACAACACTTCTTTTTTCTCTTTGCTTCTGTCAGGGATATGTGGATGCCCCGCCCCCTTCTCACATAACTTCCTGCCCTCCTTTCCTCTCCTTTCTGACCTCCGTCTCCTCTCTTCACAGTTCTTCAATGCCTATTCCACAAATGCTGCTAAGGGGACATCCATTAAAGGTAATTCTACTGTCGGGCAAATGGAGCCAGTGGATTTAACAGTGTGTTTGGACACGCCCAGCTCATGTGGACCTTATACTGACTCCACGCCCAATAACATGGAGATCATGCATTTCATTGTCAATATAGCTCAAGTTTCAGGTTATATTTGTGCTACAAGTAGAGCATTTGAATGAGAAGCCGTATATAATATGTATCTTTTATATATTTTCTTAATAAAAGTCTCCATATTCATAATTTCCGTCCCGGCCTAGCGGGGTACAGCAGCTCTATTTACACAGCTGCTGCTCTGTGGCTGCAAAGATATCACAATGCAAACAAGTCATTTAGTACAGTGTAGTGACACACTGCTCACGCCACTGTAGTGCCACAAGGTCGAATGAGGTTGATTTATTTGTTTTTATTGAACCTTGATTTATTAAGGTTTGTCTCATTGAGGCGGAGCACCTCTTTTGCAACAGAGACCTGATAGCAACAAACGTATGTGTATTAATAAATAAGTTAAAACCAGTGTTGCTCTGTGTTCCCTTGACCACCCCAGGCTTCTCCCGGGATGCCAGGGGCCTGCGTCAGATGATCATAGACCGGATGGAGGCCCACAAGGAGCCGGGGCCCCCTGCCTGTCCTCCACTAGAGCCAATAAGGTTGGTGTCGCCACCAAAGTCAATAAAGTTTCAACTTTATTGTCATATGTACAGGAAACAGTCTGTCACACAGTACAATAACATTCTTATTCTGCGGATCCTCCCAGCAACATCAGACATCAAACAACAAACATCAAACATTAAAAACATAGCATAAAGTGCAAAAATACTTAGTAAAAGAAAACTAGCATAGATGTGCAAGAGAGTATGCATATGCCATGTAGACATGAAGAGTCTGTGCAAAGTCTGCAGAGGTAGGTTGTGTGTGTGTGCGTGTGTGCGTGCGTGTGTGTGCGAGCAGGGTGGACTGCAATGTTGGAGGAAGGGGCAGCGGGTGACTGTGGGTAAAAACTGTTTTGTCTTGTTGTCCTTGCTGTTGCACTCCTGTAGCGTCTTCCTGATGGTAGGCTAGAAGGTGGAGGACAAATGTGACTATATGACATGGGGTGGGTGGAGGACCAACATCACCATGCCACGCTGCCACATGCTGGGAAACAAACTCTTCACCTGCAAAGTACTGTAGTAATCCAAAGTGACTTCATGTGAATTCAGATAGACAGGTCATCCGGGGTAGGGGTTAGGCGTGGTGCTAAAGGATGCCTATGCATAGGCTGCAGATAGGCTGCAGGCACCACATCCCAAACACCCAAACCATTTCACTATAACCACCCCCAGACATTCACACATTTAAAAAGTTGTTTGTGTGTGTGGTGTGTGTGCGTGTCCTGCTGTGTAGCGACAAATTACACTTCTGCTTGTGGTCAGACGGTGACAGTGTCAGTTTCAAAGTTGAGGTTCTCCTCTTTAAAACTGGCTGCTAAAATAACTGGTAAAATAACTCTGAAACAAATCTGGTTTGCGCTCAACGTTTTAACTAAACCAAGGAATTTAATAGTGATGTCGTTAATAATCTCTTATTTTGTTCACCAGTATACTTAATATAAGCAAATAATAACCGAAAGTTTAATTGTGGCATATCTTCTTTTCTATGTAACGTGCTGAGTCACGGCGTTATGTCTGTTCTCTCTCCAGCCAAGCGGAGATCTCTAGCTTCTTTGAGACGAACAACGTGGAACATCTGGCTCTGATCTTTGAGAACGCCAACTCTTATGTGGGCAAAGAAGTAAGACTTTTTTTTATTTATGCAATGATCTATCCCTGCGGACACGCACACACAAAGGCTGACTTATGGCACTCTACGTTGGAGTCCAATTCAATTGTGTGTGTGTGCTCTCCAGGTAACCCTGGACCTGTTGCAGTATGAGAACGTGGCAGTGAGGCGGGTGCTGAAGTCAGAGGAGGCCCTGGTAGCCAAGCTGGGGGTCACAGAGTTTCCGTCCTGCTATCTCTACTATCCTGGAGGAAACGTCACCAGACTCGACGTGTGAGTTCCCCATGAGTACCGTCAGCGCTTCACCACTGCAGACATGCTGCCTCCTTCTTCAGCGATTGCATCTTACCACGTAATCCGCGGCGTTTAATTCTCTCCTAAAATAATATTGTAATGATGAAATCACCCGTGAATAATTCAACCACGCCATTTGAATTTGAATAACATTCCCAGAGCTGAGATCCCCCCCCCC